>JABUQX010089915.1:0-20000 GCA_015478945.1 Trachelipus rathkii
CGCTGGAGAAAAAGTTTTAAATTAAGAGCTACAAGATTGTGGTCATGCTAATCTACCACGTTTAGCGAATAACGGTAAGAGTGTGATAAGAATATATTTGTGATGTTATTTATATCGAGAAGCGATAGTGGTGAAGACATAAATCAGCGTGTTTTCAAGAAATTGGTTAAAACAGATTGGTATGTGTTTAAAGGTGATTCTTTAACTGGTTCCATCGATCATTGAGAATACTGAAATGTTTTGGCCTCCTCCCCTTCCTGCAAACCAGGTAATGATAAGCCGGTAAGCCCAACCACCTTCAGCCCTATGAATTGATTATCGTTTGTAAAATCACCTATAATAGATGATCTCAGCATTTGGATGGAAGAAGTTTAGACAGTCCATAGAGACAGTGGTATAAGATATTAAATAAAGGCAGGTGACAAGCTCTGTTCCGATAGTAAGAGAGCTGGGTAGAGATATACTATAAACATCAAAGATAATGGTAGTAGTAAAGAGTGTGCAGAAAGAGTGTATTAAAATGCCAAAATTATCACACACAGCGAAATTAGAAGAATTCACGAATTAACAAAAGACGTTCGTTTAAAATATAGGATTGTGTGGACCATCGTTATAATAGGCACAGTGACCTCCAACCCATTTAGTCCTGAAAATTATAGCAAAAGGTTATAGTTGGAGAATAATTTAAAGTTTATTTGAAAAAGAATCCCTGCTAGCTGTGTCTCAGACAGAAGAGTCGTTTGTGAGAGATGCTATTCATAATATGAGAAAAAAGACTGGTCTTATTTTGCAGCTCAGATCCAAATTTTAGCTCATAATACTATATATTATATATATATATATAATATATATATATATTATTATGAGATGTTTGTGTGTTTATAGTACTGATTTGTGGGGATTTTTTGTTGGTGGGAAAATTTGGTTGGTTATTGGTTATGGGTTATGTTTTGGGGTAATGCTAGGTGAGTTACATAGTGATTGTAGATGGGTGTTTTTATGGTAGAATGTGGTGTTGTTATCGTGGATCGGCGGGGTGCTTGTCTTAGCAGCGGTCGTTCTGATGGTTGTGTTGAGTTTATGGTTTGTGGTCTGATAGTGTGTGGTATTTGTGTTAAGGTTGCATTTTTATCGGGGGTTATGTTTGTATCGTGTGTTATATTATAGTCAGTAACCCACTGCACCAGGACCGGCTGTCGTATTTTTCAAGGAGGCGGCAGAAGGAAATAAGAAGTATAGGAAAAACCCACCCAGCCCAGTCCTAACGCAAACTCAGGTGAGGCCCAGGACCCTAGCGACCTGGGCCTTTGTACGAGAGGAAGCATTAAATACTAATTGGGAAAAAAAGCAGAAGCTGGCAAGGAGTTTCCACAGAACAGAAGCGGCTGGAAAAAGAAGGAAGCACACAAGACGAGTCTGGGCGTTTTTCGATAACTCACGCAAAATTTTCCATCGCTGGTCTCAGATCAGGAATAGCAAATGAGGTTAGGGTATAAGAGAGAGTTAATGTCCGAGCTGATATTCCCTCAGGATTTTCTCACGGTTGAGGCACACTTCAGGCGAGACCAACTGGTTGGAGCGATAGTGCAAATATACGAGAGAGCCCATCATGCTCGCCACCCCCTACAGTATCTAAGTCCAGTCATTCAAACAGAACAGCCAAGCACAGGGTTGGAGAAACAAACACACAACAATCGACGCTCAATACACCAGCCACCCCAAAAAAAACCACAAATAGGGAACGTTACCCAGGCATCGCAGATAGAATGCAAAAGGAAAAAAAAAACGCTAGCTTAGGCAAGACCCTTGGTGAAATATAATTTATTCTTAAAATTTAATGATTATAAAAATAAGACAAAGACCAACTAAATCAGTAATCTGATAAATATGTAAAGTCACACACACAAAAACCATTAACCGTGTAAACAAATTAGACAGCGATCCACTACACAACACGCTGAGAGCAGACGTTCACTAACTTATTACGGAACCTTTTAGAGAGTTTAACGCACCAAGGAGAGAAACACCAAAAATTCCATAACCCAAATCACCCTAATTAAAACTTTAAAAAGCTAAAAGCTGCATTAATTAATAAATTAGAAAAGTTCAAAACTTAAAAAGTTAAAAAGGTAAACACTAAAAACTTATTTTAAAATTTCGGCATGTCGAGAGGAGGTAGGACTATGTTTTCGATCCACATAAGTTCTTACTCCAATATACAGCTTCCTGCCCAGAGGTATTTATGACATAGGATTCAAACCACACCAATCTCAACCTTAAACATATTTGACATTAATATTAGCTGAAGTAACACCACTTCAAAGCAAATTAAATAAATATTTTATAAAAACAATAAATTTAAAAACAAAACAACACAACACGCAGTAGAGCAAACACGAGCCAACCTCTCACTTTGAAATACTATAAAGAGACCACACTCAATCATAGAGAGTTGAGTGAGAAAATATGTAAGGCTTTACCTATAATAACCCATATAATATTATTTTTTAATGTTTTAATTATATAAATTAATTTTATGAGCTCAGATAACCAATTCTAGAGAAAATGTATTTTTATATTATAGTTGTTTTAATACACGGTCGATATGATAAACACGTATTATAAATATATATATATATTAATTGAATGACTACTAGTACGTAAAGGTAAAATAAGGGATAAAAGTTTGAGTATGCGAGATGTAAAGAAAGTGAAGAACTTACGGTACATGAAGATTATCATGAGTATAGTATTTTTAACAAAGAGTTTTGTAGAGTGTTGGCCAAGTCTAATTCTCTCACCTGATCTTTTAATTTCAATTTGCGAGATTTCAAAGTACACATTATAATAATAATTCTCATTTTCTTCCGACACCAAAAATATTCCAAATAATTAAAACTCTGTAAACAAAATAAAAATAAAATCCTTAAATGAAATCACGGATAGTGTAGAGGAAACTGCAAATAGATAGTTGAGAAGTGGAGAATAAAGTAAAGCATCAAAGTGCCATTCATAGATATTAGATGATATAATATTAAGAATATTTGAGATGCCTTTTTTGTTATTATTCCTAAAGTATCTGGGTACCGACAGTAAAGAAGGATGTACATCATAAAATTAGATATGAAAGAAGTAGAAAAATGGGGAAAGCTCCACTGCTGAGTGCAAAGAAACTAACTTCTGAGATAATATCTGCGTGTGAGTTGAAAACAAGCTTTACGAAAAGTTTTTTATACTACGGAATCTACAACTTACGTAAACCAATATCTTTAGAAGTGATAAAATCATTTACAATTTTCAAGCGGAAGAGAAAGAAATCAATGAGTTCGAAGTATATGAAATTACTCAGCGTAAACCAATTGGATTAATATACTCGTAAGCCAAGAGCTGAAAATGATATAATGATTTGTAAGAAATAAATAATTAATATATAAATATTGTACATATGATATTTTAAATAGCAACCTGTTAGATATCTTAATTAAAATACCGTTGTTAAAGCTACACAAATTAAAAGCCACCACGTGTTTCCATGGTCGAACGCTTTTGTCGATGTATGTTGCACACCAAGCTCGCGGTGCTAATAAAGATAGAACAACAAATCAACTATTAAAATCATTGTGTAACAATCAAATCACCGAAACATCACAATACTCTTTAAAAGATGTGTTCAAATGGCGCCAAAAGGATCCTATTCTTGTACAATATACCTATGTAAACTCATAAAATTTAATAATGAACCATATAAGGGCAAGAAACAGGCCCTATCCAAATCGAGAACATAGGAGAGTAACTTGCTAGATTATAGTTAGATGAAGATTAATATGCGTTGACTTTTTGATAAAAGAACCAATGATATCTATCTAAGGAATGAAAAATATTTTTTGAATATCCCTGGCACAAGACATTTATTTAACAAGGGACTCCGTCCCTTCAATTTGAGTGATGTCTTTACTCTTACACTGAAGCTGATCATTTCGACAATAGTCTTTATTGAATATCGATTTTGGTATTATATACTGAGAAGTGTCCCCTATTCCCGATGTTAATCACAATCTGATAGTCTGAATAAAGCAAAAGTTCAACATATCAATATAGGAGCAAATTTTAATACTCATCAAGTCATCTCAACAGAGTTCCATCTTTTAATAATTATAATTGGATTTTTCAGATTGATATATATTTATTTAAATTCCATGAGTATTAAAATGTGTTTTTACACATAACTATTAAAGAGGATTTTTAGAACCATAAATTAATTAAGCCTTACTCTCAAAAAGATGATATGAGAGGCTTATTTTGCTACATGCCTTTAGTGATTCTTTAAAGAGTAGAGAGATTGAAAGAGAGTCGTGATTCATTCACGCAGAAACCTTCAACCTTATTATGTTAAATCAGATTAGCGGCTCATATCATCATTTACAGAGTTGAGTTTGCGGTGAGAGAAATGGATTTTGCACCATATTTCAGATCACTTGTTGAAGTTTGTGCAAGCTGTTTCGTCACTCTTTAGGAACCAACACGCGCAGTTAAGATAGTCAGCACATTATATTAGCACGTGAGATGGAACAGTCTGATAGTACAGGGTGAGAAGATGAGTTCCGATCAAGTCATTAGGCATATCGAGATATATGTAAAAGGTGAGCGTTACCTCTTAGAAGCGGTTGTGAAAAGGTTTATTTATTTTCTTATTTTCACTATTTCTTGCTATAAGAATTTCACCTAGCTTATTGTTGCATCACTTGAGTATAAATGAAAACTGGGTAAAAAGTGGATCTTATCCTGCATACATAAATAATCTGTATATTGTTTAACAATGCACTATCTTGGGCCATAGTTAATATTACAACAGGTGTTCTTGTATATGCATATATTATTATTATTATTATTATTAATTATTATTATTATTATTATTATTATTATTATTATTATATATATATATATATATATATATATATATATATATATATATTATATATATATAATATATATAATATATATTAATATTTATATAATATATTATATATCTATAAATTACAATATATAACATAAAGGGAGGTTTAAAATCCCCTTACAATATAACCAGTGGCTAATATTTTTTGAAACCAGTGCATTTATTCATGTGCAATATGTTTTACATATGCACATGTACCCGGGGATATGAGAAGGATTTATTCTATAAATCTTTATAATGACCTTTTGCAGAGTATAATCTTTTATTTAGTAAATTTGTATATACCCTGGAGCCTTTTGAGAATTAATGATCTCGTCTGTTTTACGAAAGGTCTTTCTGAATAGTACTAAAGTCTCCTAAACAATGATTCAACAACACGCAGTACATTTCCGTCACTATTGAGATACAATGAGAAAATATGTACTTAATATTCTCCCCAAAATAGAAATACTCCCCACTGAGATTACTGAGAATGTTGGACATGTACAGAAACCCCCATTATAAAAATTCCATCATAGCTATCATAGCATCATCTGTGTAATCACTTCAGAAAACCATATTGGAATATTGTCCCAAAAGTAGTATTAAATTAAATAGGAATACTGTAGGCTGATTAATAAAAGTAAATAGAATAAATTGAGATTAAAATAATATACTTATAGTATTATTATTTTAACAGACTTCCGAAGCTGGGTGCTCCATCATACCATAAAACCCAGAGCTGGGAGCTCCATAAACACAGAATAAACCCGGAGCTGGAGCTCAATCATTAACAGCTTTGGTACGAACTTCGCTGAGATTCTAATGAAACCTAAATAAGTCTGGTCTTTACCAACGTTTACCATATTAATTGAAAAGATATTTGACTGGAAATTTACAGGATTAGAGATTTTTTATAATTTTTTATTTATTTTATATTTTTAAAGAAATAATATCAAAATATTTGATTTTTATCAAAAATTTTAGTTGATGTGGATATGTACTAACGTGATTTGAATATCAATTTGTAAATCAAAAAACTTTTTTTGTATTGTATAGTTTATATGTAGATTTATCATTACTATATATATATATTAAATCAATATTATAAGGATAAAATCTGGAAGGTAAGTCAACCTGTGTAAGAAATAAAAAAAAAAAAAAATATTGTGTTTATATTGTGAGTACTTATATATATATAAAAATTGGTATAAATTAAAGGATGAAAAAACATTAGCTGACCTGTCATACTTGAATATTAATTTAGAAAATGGTCATTATGTTTGCACTTAGGGTAAGTAAAATGACAATAATCTATGTCAAACTTATATAATAAGTTAAAATTAATAACAATCTATATAAAATTTCAAAAAGAATGGTGTCAAATAAATTCTTTAGTTATTTTTTTAGTGAGGTAGAGCGCACGTTAAAGATATTTTTATCATATTAATAAAATTTTAAAAAATACATTATGCTTCTCGCCATATACTAGTTCTATATCTCTTTTGTTTCCCTCTCTCCTTTCATGGTATGTATTCTTCCTTAAAAAGGGTATAAACACTTATGACTGTTATTGTGTTCCAGTGAATTGTTTCCAAAGTGTGCCTAATATAAAGCAGTATAATATCTAAGAACTCTATCCCATTGAAATGTGCTTGGATAATGCTACACTCACTTTCTTCCTTGCATTGATTATCCAAATTGATACTCTATTTGTGAATAATACTCCTCAAATTAAATCTGCAAGAGTATGTAACCTGATCATCTCTATTTCGTAGCAAGTAGAAGTTCCTTTATAACAAAAAATTGCCTACCAACTCCAGATTCTTCCAAATCTTGGGTACCATATCAAAATTTTAATACTATCCAGCAAATTCAATAATAATTCCTTCCCGCACAAAACACATTAGAATTAGTTACTTTACATACTGGGCCAAATAAAAGTACATTTCCAATATATTTACTTAATATATTTAATAAACAAAATGAAATCATTACGTAAATAGAAATGCTCATTAATACTACTAATTACTCTATCTATACAGAAATGTCCCCTATATATTAACCTATATAACTACAAGTTCAGTCAAATTACCTATACCCATCTTATTAGCATCTTCACAAGTACAAATCATCTCCTATTCAAAACTAGCCATCGGCCATAATTGTGAACACTCTCTAAGGATCCTACCCTCTTTTTAGAGGGGGGTGATTCGGTCCACCTCAACACTAAAAAAAAAATAATAAGGTCCCATATTATAAAAAAAAAAAAAATTTCGCTTCATCCTCTCACTTTTAGAGCTTACCAACACGTGTGGAGTGGATCCTCTGAGCGAGTCTCTAGTTTTATTTCTAGCACTCTATCTAATATTAATTCTAGTGATTGAGTTTTTACATAATATTCTTAATATTGATATAATATATAAATATAACAATTTAGGGTACCATACATGCAATCCTTCTCCAACGCCAGAACTCTTTGAGCTTATTTTTTGACAAAAGACTCTTGTATGTTTCTCTTTCTCCTTCATATCTTGTTGTTATATGGTATTGTCCAAATATGAGAAATATCTTTATTTATGCTTCTCAGAGTGTAAATACAGCACTCGCAGTCGAGTATGTGTTCTGGAGATCCTCTCAAAACTTCATAAAAGTAAATTTTTTGTTCCCTCGCCAAAAAATTTTAAGATTGAGTTCAGGGCAATACATAAAGTCTACTGCTTAAAAAATTAATAAAATCAAACGTTTCAAACTTTTTACAAAATATGGTTTTTATAAAACAAATTACTTATATATTGACAGAGTCTTGTTATGAATTTCCTCACTAATAATTCAAATCAATCGTTGTGAGTTTAATTGTGGTAGTTATAATAGATTTTCACATAAATAACTATTACTAGTAAACGCTCTGAAATCTTACAATCAATTCGGCTTTTTTCCAGTTTCGTGTAGGATGAGCAACACTTGTTGAATAATGCGTTTCAGATTGATCGAATACAAAATCGATATCGATATTATTTTGTTTCTGTGAACTTTCAAATATAAGACTAATCCAAGATTTTTTTGTTACTTGTGTTCTCACCATTCTTTCACACGTATAACAAGTGTTTCCATGGTTAATCCACATTTTGCTCACATCTAGTATGACATAAGTATTATCTCACTCCGAGATAAGTTGAGCGTCAAGTAAAAGATGATAGTCTGCATTATACAAAATAGAAAAGGAGCGATTCAGTGTGTGAACAACGGGATAGGCTTACTTCCATTGGCCGCTAATATTATTTCAAATAAAGGGAAGGAACAAAGTGTCTTCACCACATCTTAAATCTCAAGACTCCACCACTCAAATACAGTCCAGAGATATTTTACACTTATATTACGTTACTCATTTATACCATTCGTAGTTATATGTTATATATATAATCTCTTTCTATACTGTAATAAGGTATTCATCCTCTCACTAATTACCTATTGCACTTTGATCCTCTAAAAACTTATATATATATATACTATATATATACTTATATACCTTAGAGGGTATTTCCGTCAACTATCAAAACCAACTCTACATATTGGATACTCACTCTCTACGTATACGTGTCTCACCTTCATCTTCTTGTCTCTATTACTAGCTTTTCTATATCAACATGCCCCAGACAGACCAGTAGTGGATATCCAGCAGTGACATCACTTATCACATAATTTATGATCTACTAATTTACAAAATAATTCTCAAGTTAGGCTCTTATCACTTATTTCCATAATCATAGGGGTAAAACGTCAACTAATAACTGTAACATTATAGTAAACTTAACAGGTGAGTGCGGAGGTAAATAACTTAACTTATTATATATATATATATATGATACCCTAACCTGCTGCACTCCTGTTTTCACCTCAAAACATCTATCGTTCAGTGCAGTTCTCATATAATTATAATATTAAAGTATATTTAACATATTACAACTGCATTTCTCATACATTTTTTCTTAATTGCCGGATATCTGTGCTAATTCTAAAACCCTCTAACTTACATATATTCCCATCTTCCACATAGTACTACACAGAGCTTTTTCCACTTAGCACCTAGAATCAAAAGCCTTTTGAGGCTCAAGAATCGTATAGATACGCTTAACATAGAATTCTCTTTGCCATATTCCAATAGCATTTTCTCCGAGACCTATATCTTATAGTGTTTGAATAATAGGATTCTGTCGTTCCTCTTCCTCTCGATTTAATATATCACCGTACTGTTCTTCACACTCCTAAGATGTCTTCGAGGCTTACAACCTCCTCATCCTAATAATATATCTTATATATCTAATATATTTTTGCCGAACCAGATGGTCCACTCGCAGTGAACAAATTATATGCCGCCCGGTGCTATATCAGGAGTGAGTCCTACAGGCTTCTGCATACTCCTTTACCTTTATTATCACGGTATTAGTAATATCAGGGAGCAGTGTGTGCCGACCGCTCATCTTTTTCCACGAGGTCCGGCAACCGTTTCCTCCTCTCTCCCACACTAGTCTTAGGTTCCATGGGAGGGAGGCGGCAGAAACTGATGATGAACCTCTTCCTTCGGCTCAGGCGTCGAGCTCATTCCTCCCTCCCTCAATCAACACTCCACAGTCTCACTCAAAGTCCATTATACTAAACATCTGGCGGAGTTTAACGGCCGGTGCTTTCTCATGTCCGCTAGTACTCTATCCTCACTAGCGCACGACGAGCGGTGCGTGGATATTATGCTCTTTTTATCTAACCCTATCCCTTTATCTCGTCTCCCGCCTCCTCCTTCCTCTTTCGCTCCTCCTCTTTCCTTCCTCCTGCGCTTTGTCCCCTCCGGAAGGGGTCGACTGAGAGAAATCCCTGCGCTCTCTCGTACTAACCACTTCTTTTCTATTTTGCTACTTACTATCCATCGAGAGGTCTACATTTAAATAGATGTCTTTCATAGTGATTATCCGGCTTGGGGTATCACCCATCACTATTCAAGTTTCTAAAATTAAACAGTAATCATTTTTCTTTTCCTCTTGATCAACACTAAAAGAATCTCTCGTGCCAGGTTTCCCTCACAAGGGTAGTATCTTATAAGCTTCTCCGTGAGTTATTAGAGAAGAGGTTTTTGGTTCTTTCTATAGGGGTTCTCCGCCCCTTCGCATCCTTAAAATAAAAAGCCTTTTTTCTTCCTTTCGCTCGCCTTCCACAATCTTCCGCTGGTGTAATTTCCTGAACGGGGTCTATGCGGACTATTTCCCCTCCCTGCCCCGGGGATAGTATATATAATATATTATATATTATGAGAGATCATTTATATATCTATTATATCGAGTAATACCCCCGTCTTTGGGTAAATTATAGGTAGTGTTCCGACGTATAGGTATGAGTGAGTATATATATATAATTTATATATGTATTGTGTTTGTACGTATAATAATTAGTAGCGTATTTATGTGAGTATATACCAGGATATAATAGTAATTTATAGTGACTTTGTTGGGTGTGTATCCTTATGTAATAGTCATATTTACCGCTACCTTATCTCATACGGGGTATGGATAATATCAACGTTATTAACCTCACCCCCTCATATACTTTAGTGTTCCCCTATCCGATACTCTCGATGCCACCCTAAATGGCTATCCGTGATATATATATTAATCACATGGGTACCTGTATAAGGCCAGGATTCTACCTTTCGGGGGCAAATAGTAATTGGTTTAAATATTATTATATATTATATTAATATATATATATATAATATAATATATTATATATATTATATATATATTATATTTATATATATATAATAATAAATGGACTACATTTTAATTAATAAGTGTTTAATATATATATTAATACCTGTTTAATTATATATATATATAGGATTAGGTATATATATGATTAAAATATATTTATATAGAGTAATAATTTTGGATTAGGTATTAGGTATTTAAGATATATATATATTAATTTGGTAATATATAATATTATATATATAGTATATAGTTATATATATGATATATTTAGGTATATTAGAATATATTACCCTATATATAGTTTATTATATATACAATTATAAAAATAATATATAATGATATAAATATATATATTTTATTACTATATTATTATATTACGTTATATATACATAATTTAAATATATATATATATATATATAATATATATTAATTGTTAAAATATATATAATATGAATACAATATATATATATATATATATATATATATATTATTAAATTATTATTAATTATATATATTATTATTTGGTACATTTACTTACTAGCAGCTTCGGCGTCCGGAGCCAAGAGCGCTCATCAGAGACATACCTGAGCAACTTCTGATGGAGAATATAATAACTGTATAAAAAAAACACAATATACACGTCTAGTTGAATTCTTCTAGCATTAACCCAATATGAAAACGAAGACACATTAAAACTATAGAAAAAAATATATGTTTATAATACAATACTAGTATTTAATAGAGTAACTACCTTACCATTATCCTATATCGACTGTAAGTATATTTTATTTCAAGCTTTCTAACCTATAACCTTAAAAAAACGTCGTCTGGCAACATATAATGGTTCATTTTTTTAATATTCCAAGAATTTAGGAAGGGTGAGCTACAAGTGCCTCACCCCCTGCACCCACTAGCCCCTGCTAACCCCTGCCTAGCAGTAATATATATATATATATATTATAATATATATAATATACTATATATATATATATATAATTATATATATATATATTATATATATCATATAATATAATTAATATATATATAATTATTATATATATGATCATCTATTCTGCCTTGTCAATGTCACAATTAACAAGACTATACTTTTTGAGGTGCCAAATGTGAAGTGCCTCTTCCCAATAAATCGAATTTTAAATGATTTCTGATTGATCGTTTTAAATGTTCTATTTGCAGGTGACTTGGGTAAGGAGATGCGAGGGAGTCATTGAGCTCATCACTTACGGCTATCATTTCTTTCACGATGATCGAAGGTAAGTTCATCATCTCTTCACCTTTATTACTGGCTCTTCGCTCTATATACAAAAATAATGTAATTACTAGCATTTATGGTCAAAGACATGAACAAAGAAGATGCTTGCAAAGTGCTTAGTAGAAGAACTAGTGACTTGAGTCTCTTCAGAAGAGAGAATTTGAGGCTAAAACAGTTTTAACAGAACAGTTTTAAGCAAACGGACTCGCTTTCATGGCGACTATCAGCAGGTGTGTAGACTGTCTAGATCCTCGTTCCTTTTAATATTGTAGATGTTAAAATATGCTTATTAAAATTCGCAGTTATAGTATACAGATTAAATATTTGAGAAAGACTATTTTATGGGAAGGTAAAATACGAATTTCTTGCCCTTTCTCACTGAGATTGAAACCACGCTATGGTGACGATGAGAAATATATCACAGTGCAATACTCAATCCCCGGACGAAGGCAGTCAATCATCTTACCTTACAATTATATATGTTCTTTCTTTATTTAACATACTTATATAAATTGGCGTTATTAATATGCTCGAGGTATTATACATGCATCTTACAATATATAGTACGAGGAGGAATAGGATGACGTCTGCAGGCCGGTGATATGTACGTAGTTAGATGTGCGTGACTTGAAGGGTAGCTGCGGTTGCATGTTTAAAACTGTTCTTGAACCAGACTTTTTTTGGGCTGGGGATAGTCAGTTGTAAACGCACTCGGTATTTATATTGAGTGCTCATATTCGCAACATGCGGTGGTTCAACTCCAGAGAGGCATAAAGACTTGTTTGTTTCATTAGGATGCAATTACGCAGGGTGATTCTGGTATTCTTTAACTTCCTAATAAAATGT
Source organism: Trachelipus rathkii (assembly GCA_015478945.1). Taxonomy (NCBI): domain Eukaryota; kingdom Metazoa; phylum Arthropoda; class Malacostraca; order Isopoda; family Trachelipodidae; genus Trachelipus; species Trachelipus rathkii. The sequence continues at coordinate 12,812 of JABUQX010089915.1, forward strand.
TCTTTCTTTATTTACTCTATTTATATTGCGATTAATTATGGAATATTGTCTATTATCGTAGTATGTCATACGTTATCATCGTAAATTATTTTATTATATTCTACTGGTCACCAGTAATTCATTTAAATTTTGCCCTTATATCTATATATTGATTAATATATATATATTATATTAATAATATATATATATATATATATATAATATAATAGTAATAAATAATATATATATAATATATATTATAATATATATTAGATATATAATATATATATAATATATTAATATATATATATATATTATTAATTTAGTATTATATAAGATAATTTAAAGCTCAGAATTATGGAAATTAGTTTTGATAATTTCTCTAATGAATGAGCTACAACAATTTGAGGACCGTTTTTCGTGTTTGATATGATGCACTTTTGTCCAGGTAAGAGTAGCTCGAGAGAAGTTTAGATCGTTCTGCGTGGCTTTTCGTGGAATAACAGCCTTTACGAAAATGTAAAATATATACTGCATCATAAATTTACGGTAACACTGAATTTTCTTTAATTCTGGGTTAAGGTCTCGCCAACTTGCTATTAATCAAAAATTGTTAAGTTAAAACCTCTCATTTCTATTATCACCTCTACAGTATTCAAGAATTAAGGTGTGTGTGCACGAGTTTTAGCGTATGGTGAGATACATTTTAATCTATTTTACATTATGTGCGGCTAATTAGGTTTTTGACGTAAATCAATAAAACTGTGCAAAATCCTTGTAGAATTCTTTGATTCGTTAATCTTTATTATGCTATCTCATACGTGATAAGACAGAAGAATACACTGTGGTCGTATTATATTTGATGCTCAGCTATATTGAAAGTTATTAATATACTTAAGGAAAATTAAAATAATATATTATGACTTAACAATAAGTTATAAGTAAATATTCCATTTATATATATTAAAAAATATTGCTATGATATTGTCCCTTATCATAGATATATATTATATATATTATACCGTAATAAATAAAATATATTAAATTGTATATATATTTATATATTTATATATATATTATGTAATAATATATATATATAATATATATATTATATAATATATTATATATATATTAAATATAATATATATCTATATTATAATATATTAAATATAATATTATATTATATATATTATATATATTAAATATATATAAATTAAATGTATATTTTGTAATATGGTAATATTTTATATATTTGTTAATATAATGAAAGGTACACCGATATTGAAATTTTACTAATAGAGATTATATTTATATATTACTATTTTTAATATATTAAACTAATTAGTTAAATTATTATTATTTTTCCCAAATACTTTTAGGGATGGTTCTGCAAGTTACTATAGTACTCCCCCTTATGAATCAGTAAACTTCTCCCTCAAGGTAGAATATGTTGTAATAATTAATATTCTTCTATTCATAAATTTATTTGATTATCTTGAGTCTCATAATCGTCATTAAATTACGATAATCTATTATTATATAAATTAAAATTAACGGAACAAAGCATCTGATAGCGATATCACAATTATATCCTATAAAAAATCTCTAGTAGAAATTTAGACCGTAAGTTAAATATCTATTGAGTGAAACGTAATGTTCTTGACCATTTAAACTTCTTTCACTTTGGCAGCTCTAGTACTAACTAAAATTATGAATAGGTAAAAAATAAACTTCTCAAATCTTTTTATTTATATATTATCGTTTAAATATTAATTGAAGAAATCTCATTATAATTATTTAATATATTAATACTTATGTACGTTGAAATAATAAATATCTCAATTCACAGTATACCTATAAGTTTACTATACTCTATAAGTTAGTAATCACTTATATAATTAAAGCCTGAAGGTCCTAAATAGTAATATGTATAAATATAAATATTTCTATACACAAGAAAAAAATTAAAAGACATTTCTAGTGGAATCAAAAGATAAACTGACGTACGTGCGTGTCCTATACTTTATTACCACATACTTTGAAATGTTGCGCGTGATAACATATTTTTAATAGAGCACAATATATATCTCAAAAAGACTGAATCGTGAGATAAAATAATTCAGCTCATGATCACAGTGGCCTCAGCATTTTCTCTGCCATCTTCGTAATCAGATACCTTGATTGTTATAAAGTATCGCCTGTATGAGGTATTATTGTCTATAAAAAGTATTAAGTGTTAAAGCTTAAACTAATCAACTGAAAGAAAACTAATTAAAATAAATAAGCACTAATATTTTGTGGAGTATTCGACTTGTGATCTGCTATAATTAATTAGTTATGGGAGGTTATAGACAATATGAGTATGACAACGTGTTTGCATATCGTGATGATTCATGTCTGAGATTAATTGAGGCTGCTTGTGCTACACGATTGTAATATGCTTTTCCGTGTGAGTGTCTCCTCTCATATATCAATTGCATTAAGAAAGTAAATGGGTTATGACGGGATACAAGAAGTTAATTGTTGTATATGCTCTCGGATCTGTGAGATACAGAAAGTCAAGGATCAGGACAGTATTTTATGAGTAACTGAGGTGTTTGAGAGTTTTATAGGTTTTTTGTGTGTAAACCACGAATAGCAGAGCGAAATTTCACTCTATATCACTTAGGTCTGAGTATGTTTATAAAGAGAGAGATCCAAACATATTGTAGATATAACTTATTAATAGGAAGAATATGGTAAGATGCAGGCATAGTCAGGGCTTCACACGACGGTATGAATCATGAGATGGTGCCAAGAGGTCGAGAGTCGTGTTTTTGAATATATTCAGGGGTCGATTAAGAGGTGAGATCATGGGGAGGTTAGTTATTATGGGGATTATGAATTACTCGAGGATGGATATATAAGTGCTAAATTTAGGAGATGATTCAGGAGAGATACGGTAAAAAGTTATTTTAGAGAAGAGTAGTATTCAATAAGTTGAGATATTATTAAAGTGTAGCTGGAGTCAGAAGTCGGAATTCGGTTGGAGTCCGTGTTAGAATTTTTAAAACAAAGAGTCGGTATTCGGAGTGTGGTAATTGGGGATAAAATAAAATCTGTACTCTATAACTTACATAATCAATAATAATAATTTACAAAAAAGTTTTCCCTTAACTCATAATGATATTATTAACGAATTATAAACTTAGAAAAACATGGTCCTTTATACCTATAACTTGTCAATCATTTAATCACTTCTTTACATATTTAACATAAATATTCTAAATTATATAATTATTCATATTATTATTATCATTAGCATATATTCCTATATATATGTATCAATTAAATGATTGGGTTATACACCTTTAATTTTTTACCTATAAATGCAAAACTTTGTGACTATTTAAACCATCAAGCTTCTCTGTATCTGTTTATACAAAAATTATCTCATTCTCATTCAGTATTCTAAAGACTCAAGTGATTATGGCAAACAATAAGCTCCAATACTAATAAATAGGGTACTAGCTGATCTTATCACATCGTCAAAGTAACAGGAGTGGTACATGAAATATCTAAATAGTGATCAGAATCAATTTTAAATTATTGTTTTACAATTTCTTATAATCAACAGATTTAAATTTTTTTTTTTAATCTTAATTAAAAGATAATTTTCGCTGCTTATATATTTTGGCGTGAAAAAATTACGATTTTGGCGTTAAAATTAAGGATTTTATAAATATTAGCAAAAAATATAAATAATAGTAAGGTATGATGTCTTCAATGCCAATTTTTAAAAAAATCACAGCATAGATTTCAAAAATAAATACTAGAAGTATATTAAAAAAAAAGAAACAATGAGGAAATTACAAAGAGTATTGAAAAAAACTTGAACTATATACATTGATAAGAATAGATATAACAAATAAAAAATTTCCATGGCTATTAAACATTTATCGAATATTATTCACTTATGAAATTTTAAGCGTTACTATCAGAAGTCAACTACGCCCTCTTTTTTTATCCCACACTCAAATAAAGTGCTTAGGCTAACTAATTGCAAAGACTATATCCAGCATGTTTAAGATTAGTCAAATAAAAAATTTCTGGCATAAACATTTATCGATATAAATGATTGAAATGGAAAAAGAAAAAGTCATGATTTCTATTTTTTTCTTCTCTAACTTATCACAACCTATCGAATAAATATACCAAAGTTGTAATCTATTTTGTCTAGAACTTGAAGAATGCAAAATAAAAAATATGAAACTATTCCTATAATAATTTATAACTTTATGTTAGGCTAGGTTTTTAAATATAATTTCGTAACATATAACATATATTAATAAAAGTGCATCTCAGAGCACTTTATCCATGTATTTATTATTTCATTTAGGTCAATTTTGAAGGCATATCAAATTCTCATTATATTCTGCTAGCTAGTACTCAACTGTATAAAAAACTAAAATTAATACAATAAAACATAGATATGACCAATTATATTTTTATAAATATAAATATATAAATAAAATAAAATTCCAAAAGTAATGCAGCATAGAATGTTTTTTGTAAATTTGAACCGTAAAATGAATTAATACTAATATTTTAATAATGAATATATATAAAATATGTTTATTAATTTTTCATTTTTATAAGTAATGATTGTCCTATTATAATAAATATGTTTTCTCAATAATACATGGTTATTATAGCTAAGAGATACTACTTTTTTATCCATATATCCATTTATACCAGATTCATTATAAAACTTTATTTTAGGTTAATTTCAGACTTCACACTACAAAGTTTGTTGTTTTAACACGTAGTTTTGATTTATTATATAGTAAAATTGCCTCTCTCTATTGGTAGAAACAATGACATTAATTGTCGAAAAAATTTGGGGCTATTAATTGCACATACAAATTAGATATATATGATATTTTTCTATGTAATTTGGTGTTAGTTATATGTGTACGTGGTAGAGATATGTAACCTAACATTTGATATCTTATATATATTAATATTTACAAAAAATTAAACTTGATTTCAATTTAACTATACCCTAATATATATACATATATATCTTTTCCACAATGCTTAAATGTCATTAAAGAAATAGTTTATTTTTCTGAACATTTTTCTGAACATCAATTCGGATACCAAGTACAGTACACCTAGTAGTAAGAATTGAGCACTCACATCTCGAGTATATACAGTTCAAATAATGAGATTAATGTCACCAGAATTATTCGATCTGTGATTTTAGGTCCACATTATCATCAGAAAAATCGAATTGTTCATAATTGAGACATTCTATTCTATATGAGTACTTATAGTTATTTTGTATATATATTAAGAATGGAGAGCTTAAATAAATTAGAGCGAAAAATAGAAGTTGAGAATAATATTATAAAATTATTTTTATGCGTATAAGAGAGCCTACATATGTTATGTAAGTTTTGTTATGTAAGAGTTTAGATTTAATATATAAGTAGTACATGTAGCCAAGTTATTAAAAAAAAAATAAAAAATATATAAATTTTATCATTTATCAAAAAGTTATCTAGTATATATATATATTATATATATTATATATATAATATATATATATATATATATATAATATATATAATATATATATTATATATTATATATATACTATAATATATTAAATATATATTGTTAATATATATCTATAATTTATTAATTTAAATATATATTTACAATAAATTATATAAATATATTATAATATTAATTTAGTAAATATATTAAATATATTAATAATGTAAAGAAATGTAAAATCAAGAGTCTATATATATATATATGATGTATATATATATTATTAATATATATAATAATATAGTGATATTAATTATATATTATTATCTATATATAATATATATATATTATTAATATATATATATATATATATTATTAATATAATATATTAATATATATATATATAATATATATAGGGTAATATTTAATATAATAATATATATAATATATTAATAATAATAAATAATAATATCAATATATAATAAATTAATAATATAATAATAAATTATAATAATTAATAATAATAATTAAATATATAAATAATAATTAATTAATATAAATAATTATTAAAATAATAATGCCTATGAGGTGATGGAAGAAGAGTTATTGAGGAAGGAGAAGAAGTAGAGTCATGTAGAATAATATATAATTAGCAAGCTCATTTCAGAAAGTGGTATAATGATACATAATTATAGTGAAGAGTATTTATCTATTTCTATTTAAAAAAATCTACTAACCATTATAGAGGAAGCTCATTAGGTTTAAAGTTAATTTGAGTGATGAAGTTAGGCCCTTTATTTATATGAGATGTATTACAGTACAATTATGGTGATGAAAGTAAGATACCATAGGTAGAACTTATATAAAAAAAGCTACGCTTGACGTTCTTATTTTAGGAAACTCATGGATGGCCCTATGATAGGAATAAGGTCAACTGAGAGTTTACATGCTTATACTATATAAGTGCTAGTGGAGTCCAGTATAGTATATCGAATCCCGCTGATAGGTAGAGGTATAAATCTCCTCTTTGACTCATTTAAGTCTTTTATTTAATATTAATTATATATATATATAATATTTATAAATAATATATATATATTAAATATATATATATTAATATTATATATATATATATTACTATAATATATTATTTTGAGAGGATTAGAAGAGAGAATTGGTAGGGTGTGTGTAGAATATACTTAACTCATTAAGAAGTAGAATCTCTAAAATACGACGATACGCCTGTGGTTTCTATTATTAAAAACCAAAGAACAAAGAAAAACTTATTAAGATTAATGATATTATATATATCTATATAATTAATATATATAATATTAATATATATATATATATTAATAAAGAGATTAAATAATAATAAATTATTAAGTAATATATATTAATATATATATATATATTATATATATATTATATTTAAATATATATAATTAATATTTACAATACCATCAATTTATTTCTTAAATACGAGCTTACCTTCTTTCTTGAGAGTGTATAAAATTTGTATAACCACAAGAGAAGACCTTCTATCGTCTCACTATACAGTGAGTGTGACTATCCTCCAACACGCTGAAAGAGAGTTTGATGATTGACTATCATGTAAAATTCCCTAGAGCAATGTCTGTGCGTACTATTCTACTCTAACATCTCGCTT
>JABUQX010089915.1:25000-49011 GCA_015478945.1 Trachelipus rathkii
GAATAGAAATCTTCTCAAGAATATATAACTTCAAGTTCAGATTTGAGTCTCAAGATGTTAAAAAATGGATAAACAGTTAGTCTTTTTAAATGCAACTCAATACTCAGTAGCTTTTTTAATTCGTAGTAATTGGAAGCATTTAACGATCTTCTTCTCTTCACCTCACAAACATCATACGTTCCCTCAATTATGGTAGTCCACTATGGTAGTCATACTGTTTCTAATCTAAACTAATTCTAATTGTAGTTCACTCACAGCTTGTTTTATGAGAATTACGTCTGGATTTCTTGATTGAATTTTATTATAGAAACAATCTACGTGTTGCATTATATGGCGAAAAACGGTGCGCCAAAATACAAAAGTAGGATCAGTCAATAGTCTTTGCAAACCTCCTGCTCTCGTGTTTCTCCTTGTTTGCTTTCGTTTCGATTTTTTTTCAAAGCACTTTAATAATGGCTCTCTATGTTCAAAAACCATGTTTACAGTTCGGATGTTAAAATTCCATTTTGTTTTAACAGTTTTTAGAAACCGTCTCCCAATAATTTCATCTAATACAGAGCATCTCTGAGGAGATTGTGAAAAAAAGGTTGGAATTAGTGATATATTCTAAAGAACACTCCAACTTCTAGAATATATATATATATATATATATATATATATATATATATATATATATATATATATATATATATATATATATATATATATATATATATATATATATATATATATATATATATATATATATATATATATATATATATATACTATATATAAGAACCCTGTTGTGTTTGAACTCCGTCAGTTAGAGTTTTTTTTGTTTTTTTTTTAACATATTGCTAGTATATGATACCTAACAATGAATTTCAGTGGTGATGGACGTGAAGTTCAAAGTTCGAAATATTTTAAATAATTGTTAAAATCACATTTATATCAATAAAATTTTAAAAAAATGAAATATCTCAAAAAGTACAGACACTTACAGAAAACTCAATTACATATTTGAAAGTGTATAGAGTTTATTACAAAATGTAAAAAGAAAAAAAAAACAAATTTTAAATAAAAAAATCGAAAAGTACGACACTTACTGGAAAAACCAATTACATATTTGGAGTCAGCGTATATAAAAAGCTTATTACAAAAATGTAAAAAAGAAATAATAATAATAATAATAAAAAAAAAAAAAAATTAGGGGGCTCGAGCCGACGGGGACAGAAGGGGGGGACGTTTTCCATACCCCGTAAGTGAGGACGGAGGAACCCACGACACCAAATACCAAACGGGGGGTTCGGGAGAAAGCCACTCGAGGAAAATAATTCTGTCGTTCCCCGGAAGACAGAACGAACTCTGCCATGCGGTTTACCCTTGGGTATTCGTTTAGTTAAAAAAAAAAAAAAAAATTTAAAACTGACAGAGTCGTAAACGTAACAGGTCCTATATATTTTTTGAATCATGTTTTCACCGCCAGGAGAATTGAAGCTGTTAGGATCATATACTACTTTCGTCCTTCCCTCTCTCTCTCTCTCTCTCTCTCTTCTCTCTTTCTCTCTGTTGTTGTTGTGGTGGTGGTGGTGGTGGTGGTGGTGGTTGTGGTGTTCGGATCGGGTGTGCTACATTGAAGTGATAATGATTTTTACATGACTATAGGAGTAAGATTGGAGCGAAAACGATTTCGCTCGCTCTCCACTTCTTTATAAATCAAATTCAATAACTACATACAACTGATACGAGTATATTTATTTGATTTCTTATTATATGATGAAACCATCGTACGTTTCTGCTTTATTACAAAACAGTTTTAACATTTGCATTCAATTATTTATCATTAATTGAAAATATGGTGTTTTAATTAAGTGTTATAATTCATAATTTATGTTTAATTAATGAAGGAGGAGCGGTCGCTCCATCGCTCCTATACAGGGTTGGGGATTTTTTGGGAAAAAAATCAATTTTTGATTTTTTGGATTTTTTGGATTTTTTTGATTTTTTGAGATTCGTGACGTCACGCGAAATATAATTTGTAAACAAACTTTTTTTTTAAGCTCGATTAGGTATTATTTTTAACCCTAGGCCCTATATCTGAGTTCAAAGTCTTAAAATAGGGCTTATAGTTTATGACACAATGAGACAGCAACACTAAAGAGTGTTATTTGTAATAATGAAAATATATTACATCAGAAATAAAAGAAACATGTTTGAAACATGATCTTTTGTTGACATTTTTATAGTGTAGAAATTTGAAACAGAGTAGCCTTGCTATGATATTATTATTCTAATTTTTTTTATTTCTATTGAAGTTAAATCACTTAAATATCCAAATAACTTAAAATATATATAAAAAAAACAAAAAAAATCAAAATAAGCAAAAAATCATGATTTTTTGGAGCAAAAAATCAAGTGAAAAAATCAGTTGAAAAAATCAATTGATTTTTTCCGTGCCATCCCTGCTCCTATACACGAATCGCCCCTGATATATATATATATATATATATATATATATATATATATATATATACGATATATATATATATATATATATATATATATATATATATATATATATATATATATATATATATATATATATATATATATATATATATATATATATATATATATATATATATATGAAATTCTCCTTTAAAAGGTAGTTAACCGATATATATCGAACGAACGATGTAATCGATTTTTTTTCGATTATTTCAAGGCAATAGTGCGTTAAGGTTGCCAATAAGTTTTTTTTTTTTTAACGAAAGGAATACCCAAGATTAAATCGCAAAGATAGAAAGAGTCAGGGTCTCTCGGCCTCAGCGGGGGACGACGGGGGGACTTCGTCCCCCCTCTGTCCCTCCGTCGGCTCGAGCCCCTTAAAAAAGAAATAAAAAGAAAATTATAAAAAAAATTAACATATAAAAATTAACATGATAAAAAAAAAGCAACTTGTGGAAACTCTCGGGGTATCTTTCTATTGGAGGTTTAGCTAACACGTCACATGCAGGGATGCACAAGCAGAGTTGTGCGATCTTCGATATCGCGCTACTTTATGTAACTTCCTTTTATAGGATAAGTGCTATATATATATATATATATATATATATATATATATATATATATATATATATATATATATATATATATATATATATATATATATATATATATATATATATATATATATAGGAACTTATCCTTTAAAAGGAAGTTAACCGATATATATCGAACGAACGATGTAATCGATTTTTTTCGATTATTTCAAGGCTTGATTAGTGCGTAAGACTTAATTTATAAGAAGTTTTTTTTTTTTTTTTTAAACGAAAGGAATACCCAAGATTAAATCGCAAAGATATAAAGAGTCAGGGTCTCTCGGCCTCAGCGGGGGACGACGGGGGGGACTTCGTCCCCCCCTCTGTCCCTCCGTCGGCTCGAGCCCCTTAAAAAAATAAATAAAAAAAAATTTTAAAAAAAATTAACATATAAAAATTAAGATAAAAAAAGCAACTTGTGGAAACTCTCGGGATGTTTCTATTGGAGTTTTAGCTAACACGTCACACTGCAGGGATGCACGAGCAGAGTTGTGTGATCTTCGATATCACGCCACGATATGTAACTTCCTTTTATAGGATTAGTGCCTATATATATATATATATATATATATATATATATATATATATATATATATATATATATATATATATATATATATATATATATATATATATATATATATATATATATATATATATATATATAATCTGATGTTTTTGACACGACAAATTTAAAAAATTTAAATCAATCGCACTTCGGCCATCTTTTGTTTCCCTTTGAAGAAAAAGCATTTAACTGTTATTATGGTCTGAAAAAAGTTGAAGGTTTGCTGAAAATATAATTTACATAGCCCAGAACCTAATTTTAAAATGTTACTTAGAACATATTGAATAACGGAGACCTAGACTTGAAGGTACTGTTTAAGTCTCTGCAGTGCTGAAGCTATTAGGTAGTGTCAGGTAATATTGAATAACACTTAATTAAAGTAACTTGTACGGATGTGGTTGACTAATGAATGAAACGACTGACTTGTTAGTGATATGCGAATCTTTGGGGTAATCGTATGCAATATATTTTGGTTCATGTCAATTATCCGCCTCCAACTCCGTATACATATCGATTGTATGAATTCGAACACATTTCATTAATTTGAAGTGATTACTGCCTAAGCTCAAATTGATAGTGACATTATATAACGTAGCTGAACAAGATTCAGAGTACACCTCTAGAAATCATTTTAAATCAAGATTAAAATAAAGAATTAATGTTGAGTATTGTTAAATAAAGAGAAACTCTTGAAACCTAAAGACTTGAAAAAATTTGTTATAAGTATCTGAAAGTGTTTAAATCTATATTATCTTCAAAAACAAATAAAACTTACATAACACACTCTCAATGAGAGTTTTAATCAAAGAATTTATTTTTATATTATATTTATTCACTGCTAAATGTCTATTTCAAATATAAAAGAATATATCGACCACAACGAGCATTCAAATTACTTTAAATCGATTATAAAAATCAATTTAATGATTTATTAAAAAATAAAAAATTATAATAAAAAAAAAAAAATCAGTACTAATAAATAATTTAAGATTCAATCTAACTGTGATTGACATTTTAAACACGAGCATGAGCCATAGTATATTTTTAATGGTTTGTTGGACAGGAATCACAAACTAGATAAAGAAGTGGAATCCTAATAATCATTTTAGTACTATGTACTGTATCCTTATATGATATAATGTTAGATGTAATAAAAAATCATGAATTAATAACTAATAACAATAATATTAATAATGTTAGAAATATATTTTAATTATATTCATATAAATTTTCATTTTTATCTACCATACTTTTTGATATCCATTCTATTTATACTATAAAATATTCAATACATATAAGTCATTGACTCATTAACATACATATAGTATATAAATAATTAATTAATAATAAATAATTATTATATTATGTTTAATAGTAAATGTATAAAATTTATAGTATTAATACTCTTAAGGGAAAAATATTTATCGTTACAACTTAATAATCAATAATAAATATAAATATAAATAATAATAAATTATTAATAATAAGTTATTAATCTTTTCTTAATTACCTAATTAATAATTTAATTAATATTTTATTATAGGAAAGCTGAATTAAATCTTACATTCGGAGCAGCTACAGTTATTTTATTTCCCAATATAAAATTTCTTTTACTCCGGTCTTTATTCTAACTTGCTTCAAATAATTTGAAAGCAAAGAACACAGAAATTTAGAAGCAAGTTCTGCACTACAATTTAGTGAGTAAGATATATATATTTACTTATATTATTATTTACTACCAGACAATAATATCAGTATGGCCTTATATTTTTATCTAGTGGTGATTTATATAAGGACACTTATCCTTTAAAAGAGATGTTACATAAAAATAGTATCACCCAATAATGTCATAACATACTGAATCTCACCTTAAACCCCTAAACTCGTAAATACGATACCATACATCAACATGCACGAAGATGTTTACAGCGCGTATTTTAGATCCTTTAACGCTCCAATAAGTCCGAAAAAAGATTTGCTATTGTTGACCTCTGTATGGTCGGTCTAACTATCTTTTTAATATCAATATATAATATACAATTTTTTTCATTTATTTTATTTTCTTTTTATTTAATTAAAAGCGGGCTATCGACGACCTTGGAACAGAGGGAGGACGTAGTCCTCCCGTATTCGTCCCCGCTGAGACCGAATGAGCACCACTACTCTTGACATCTTGGAACGATTTAACTGGGAATATCCTTTATTTATAAAAAATAAAAAAAAACTTATTTGATATGCCTATATTGCCCTGAAATAATCGAAAAAAAATCGATTAACAATCGCTCGTTCGAATATATATCGGTAAACATCCTTTTAAAGCGAAAGTATCCTATATATATATATATTAATATAGAAATATTATATATTACTATATATTATAATATAATATATAGTATATGTATATATTAATTATATACTATTATATATCTAATTAATAATAATATAATATATGTATATATCTATATATATATAATATATATATATATATTATTAAATATAGTACTATACTATATATATATATATATATATATAATATAATATATACTATATATATAATATATATATATATATATTATTACCATATTACATAAATACCAGCAATGATATTTGCCATTCCTCTGGATAACATTCTGACACCTTTCCAATACTATTTTACTTAACTAGGCCATGAATAGCGTGAGAGTGACTTTTATGTATTTTTAGTATTCGTTTTATTTTATAGTAAGCATCTTTTATACACTAATATTATTGGCTATCACCTAATTTTATTAAAGGAAAATTCTTTCAAATTGTGAATTTATAAATTTAAAAATATTTAGAAAACTAATAATAATATAAATTATAATAAAATTAATAATAATAATAATAATAATAATAATCATAATAATAATAAATATATAATAAATATAAATTATATAAATTATTAATAATAATAATAATATAATGTCAGTGTTCTAAGCTGACATATCATGAATAACTTTGAGAACGGCATACGGCATCTACTACAGTAAAACAAAAATAATTATTTGGTTAATCAATACAGTGAAAGATTATATATAGGTTATTAATATTAATTTTTAATGCATATATTATTATTATTATATAAAAATTACAAAAATTATTATTATTCTATACCCATTTAGGCGCTCGAAGCCGACCGTAGTGAGACATAGCCCCCGCGTTCCACCGTCGAGGCACGAGAGAACCCCGACTCCTTACCATCGTTCCTGGTATTTAACCCAATAGTTACCTTTCGTTAAAAAAGATATAATTATATATTTGTTGAGCTTACCAATTAGTACACTTTGTATTACTTGAAACTATAAGTAATACACATTAGTATATAGGTAAATCGCTATATAATAAATATAGGCAAGTAGAGTTGGACTGTCTCTCGGCCTCTCCTGTGGATACTACGGGAAGTCCCACTCATCTATCATCCGCGGCTCGAGCCCCCTAATAGAGGATAAACAAAATTTTTTTTATAAAATCGCTATTAAATAAATGCAAAAAAATTAAATAAAAAAAATAAAATATACTAATATAAAAATTATAAAACCCATCCTTAATATTTTCCGTTTTTTCCTAATATAATAATTTGTTATTACTGTAAACGTGCGTGCCTTTCATCCAGTTATAATGATCAATGTTACAGCTATTATGCAGCTGAACATTATAAATATACTTATATATATATATATATATATTTATATTAAAAATTGTAAATTTCAATTATTAAATTAACTTCAAAGTATCGAAACAGCAGGATATGATATAAAGTAATAATTATATATATATACTATATCATAATATATATTATGATTTAAATATATAAAATAAGAGAAACGAATTAAAATAATTTGCTTAAAAAGAAAATATAAGAAGGGGAAAATAACAAAGATGAAGAATTACAAAATTACAAGCGAACGTTCGTTTTCAGATTTTTATTGAGCGACCTCTGTTGTAAAAATATCAGAAAAATTATTGCCACGTTTAAAAACTCTTTTAGACAAAACGGTATTTTTATTTTAGAATTCTTCTAGACATATATGTATTTATTTTCTCTCTTGTTTTATTCTCGGTCTATATTTAAGACCCTTTCTTATCTTTACTTATTTAACATATAAAAAAAACATTTTCGAATTTTATAAATGAATTCGATATATAGAGTCACATTGTGGACAATATCTTTATTATGTAAATACACGATTATCTTTATTGACAAAATTTCATATAAATAGAAAATTCAATATCGAACATTAGTAAACTAATACATATAACTTCTATATTATAATTTCAATTAATGATAAAATGTATTTTTTTTTATAATGTGATTACTATAAAAAATATTTGTACTTATACTAACTATTAATGCTGATCGACTTTATCTTTTAAAATGAACAATTTTTAGTTCTATAAATTGTGATGTATGAATCTACAAGTCGTTTTTCTTTTCTGCGATTTGTAACGTTTATATATTTTTAAAATTATTATTGTACATTTTTTTCAAAGCTTATTACTTACCATTATATATTTTAATTTATAGCATTTTGCCTAATTGAATATTTATATATCCATTATTCTATATTTAAACTTATTGCTTGATAACCTTTTTAAAGATTCTTAATCTGCACAATCAAAATGTATTAATGTAATGACATTAATAGTTATCAATAACAAATGTTATGTGGTCACATGTTGTTAAATAAACATATTTCTTAAATAATTAACACTAGCGATGAACAAAGAGGTGTATATAAATATTACTCTGAAAAAAATAGAGTAAATGTTGACATTCTATCATAATATTAATACATTTATCATTTTCGTCCGAAAATAAAAGAGTAGATAAAAAAATAAAAGATTCAATAAAAACGTTTATTGTTAATACTGTAAGTCTTACATTCCTTATAATATTAAAACTGGTAACTTCACTAATTTTAAGACGAAGTGACAAATGACGATTTGATAATGTGATAGCGCTGATGATACTTATGATTTGATAGTGATAGAATAATCCACAAAACAAATATAAGCGCTGGCGCCAATCGAATAATAAAATAATCAGAAAAATTCTACAAATATTTCTATCAAAAATCATTCTCAACAATGATATAGAAACTATTGGTGAGGCTAACGAATCAAAATACAGGTTATGCTCTTAAAAACTAGTAAGCAACAAAAAGAGACAAGACATAATTTATACTACTATACATTAATGTTAGATATTATAAAATAAATTGATAATATAAAAAGATATATAAAAAAAATGATAGAATAATTTAAATTATCAGTAAAGAAAGAAAAGGGTAACACGAAAGTTCAATTTAGTGTAGATCCTATCTATAGTATTGTTCCAGAAGGTACTTAATAACACATATATTACCTACGATATATATATATTTTAGGAACAAAAAATATTGTGGTTTAATACTTCTTTCCTAATTTTAAACAATAATGAAACTAAATAATAAATCTAATTAGGGCACCTTGTCTGTCCTACCTGAGCACATATGTCCAGTATCTTCGAATTTATCTTAAAAGAGTTGGGGATGTCAATCAATGCATAGAAGGTATAGAATACCACTGATCTTTCATAATATAGATGTCCAGTCAAAAGATTTATAAAAAAAGAATTTTTACATTATGATTACTGCATTAACTAAATTACGTACCGCTAGACTTTATTCAATTTATTTTAACTTAACTAAAAATGCAAGACTTACACTAGGACGTAAGACAGCAAACGTCGATGCTAGGAGCAGACTATGCGGGAGACTTATCTCGGCCTTTGGGGAACACAGGTAGAATTTCCCCCCTGGGAGGTCTAAGAACCCCACTCTTTTGATTATATGAGATGAGATTGCGACAGTGATACCTCGACCCTCCCGCCTAAGGGTATTGATCACTCGTTTCCCCCTTATACTCCGTCCCTGCACCCGCAGACATCGGGCCCGACGACTCCCCCTAAATTATTTATGAGTATATTATATATATACTTTATATATTTATAAATATATTGTTTTTTACATATTATTGAATCTTATTAACAAATGTATGATCTGAAAATAGAAATAGCATAAATTTACAAGATATACTGTAACTTTTCAGATATGCATTATAATTATAAAAATAATGGATTTATGAATTTATTTAATTCATTACTTATATGATTGTTATAATAAGCAAATAAACTACTCCAAAAGAGATTTGTAATTGGTTTTTCTAGTAATTCCGTGACTTTTCGAGGCATATATATACTTTATATAACCAATATAACGAATTACACTGTTTCTTTATAAATATTTATTTAAAATACTTCGAACCTTCTTGTTATATCAGACTCTTTAGTTCAACACTGGAAAATTTCATGTAGAATAATTAGTATAGTTTTTCAATCATAAATGATAGTAGCAATATATTTAAAAAAAAAACAAAAAATAATTCAAAACTGGACCATTGATGTAATAAAACAGAAAAGGCCTACTAGTATATTTATTATATTATATAAATAATATATATACTTATTCTATATATAATATATAATATAATATAGATATAATATAAATAATATATATATATATAAATATATATAATATAAAAAGATAAAATTAATCAGAGATGGTCTAAAACAAAGACCGACATCAAAACAACTAGAGAACTCAATAATTCCACAGTAAACCAAAATTATTGAATCATTTGTTACATGCTGGAATAAAATTTGAAAAGTTACGTAAGGTAATTATGATTTCCTATAATTTTTATTGTAATGTTATGCATAACATTGGCAAAAATAAAATAAGAAAACAAAAAGACTTCTAACTCTCTGACCTCTCTTGATTCATAGGGCTCGAGGTCACGACGACTATCTACTCACAATGTGCCGCCGCAAAGAGAGACACTAGTCAAAGAATTCTTGATCCTAGGCCAATCCTTCGACCGACAATCTTATCTATAGAGCCGGTGTTCTTTATATTTGAAAGTAAGGGGAGTAATACTCTCTATGAAAAGTTCACAAATTAAGACCATAAAAATTTATATTCCTGGAAGATTATTGTCAATGTTATATATTTGTGGTCGCTCATTATACGCCGCTTCATTTTTAACTGAAGTTCAACTAAATGTATCTTTATCAAACCTGTCATCATATTTTGTAGCTAAATGATCTCCTATTGCATTATGAGTGTTGATATATTGTGCGTTTTAAAGTCTCTGTTAATTTTGCTAGATATATTGCACATTTGATAAGGGAGTGGAGTGATTAATGAAGTATTTCTCAAAAGCTCCCCTCTTGACATCACCGAGGATGTTTTCTTATCTTGAATAATTTTACATTATATTGCTTACATATTTCACAATTTAACTTGTAAAAATGCTAATAAAATATCATTGTCTTAAACTATTTCTGTTACATTCATAATTGAATTTAATTTGCTGCTTACAAACTTAGTACATAAGTCAAATTTAAAAGTAAATAAATTGCCATACCTAACTAAATTTTGTTAGCTTAGTGTGAAGCGAAAAAAAATATATTTCAATTCTTTTTACTTTTTTTCATTAAATTTTACAATATTTTTTTCCTTCCAAAATGATTCGTATATTTTCCAAAATGATTATTTTCATTTCGTAGTCGACACACCTTCTAGGACTTTTACATATACTATATAATAATATATATATAATATATAATATAATATATATATATATATACTATTATATATACATATATATAATTATATAATATATATATATATATTATTTATATATATATATATATATATAAATATATATATATAAATATATATTATATATATTATTATAATAAATATATTATATATATAATATAATATATTAACTATATATAATATAATATTAAATAACAGAGATTGCACGGAAAATATCCAATTTTGCATTCAGCTGATTTTTCACTTATTTTTTCTCCAAAAAATCCATATTTTTTGCTTTTTGTACTATAGATCTATTTATTTGTATTTAAGTGATTTAACTAAATAAAATAAAGAATTAAATAAATAATAGCAAGGCTACTCGGTTACAAATTTCTACTAACTATGAAATGTCACAAAATATCAGCTTTTCAAACACTGTTTCTTTATTTCTGATTAAAATATTATACATTATTACAAATAACATCTTAGTGTTTCTCGTTATTTTGTCATAGACCAAGATCCCCACATCCAAGAGTTAGCGCGGAGAATAAAACGGTTTGTAGTGAGCACGCGTATAATCTGCAGGGCTGCTTATACCGTTTATTTTAATCTAATTATGTAACATCTCTACCATTTTAAATGAAATTACTGTTTCAATTTA
Organism: Trachelipus rathkii; assembly: GCA_015478945.1. Taxonomy (NCBI): domain Eukaryota; kingdom Metazoa; phylum Arthropoda; class Malacostraca; order Isopoda; family Trachelipodidae; genus Trachelipus; species Trachelipus rathkii. The sequence continues at coordinate 36,980 of JABUQX010089915.1, forward strand.
TATTTTTTATTATTTATATTCAGCATAATAATTCTCTATAAAGGGTTCAAATAATACTTAAGAAATTACCTGAAAGTTATATATAGATATTAATTATATACTTAGATATATTAATATTATATATATATAATATTATAACTATATAATAATATAATATATTATTAATATTATATTTATAATATATATATATAATAATAATATATAATATAGTATATTATATTAAATATATAATTAATATATAAATAATATATATATATAATATACTTATCTATATAATATTATATTTATATACTTATAATATATATAATTATATGTTGAATATCCTAACATCAGGTTGTAATACTTTGAAAGAATTGAGAGTAAAGAAATTAAAAATCTAAATGTGCCTATTTGAATTTTACATAAGTGATCAATTCTGAAATGAATAAGTTGACAACGAGAAACGGAAAAAGCAGTGTAATCTTAAGAGATAGAGAAGGATATAATAAGACTAAGGAGGAAGAAGCAAAGAACTCCAAAACATCGATTAGAGGTGAGAGAGAGTTCAGTCAACTTATCCTCATCTAGACTCCTCATTTAAAGCAGTCTAACAGAAGTTCTGGAAAAGAACAGATTAACTATAGAGTTTATTTCTACGGGATTTTATGGAACATCGATGACAGATAACAGGTCCCACACGTTGCATGTACTGTTCTATCTATATAAAGGACATTACTATCACTAATTCTCAAGGCATAGCCCAATTATAATGGGTAACTTTATCATATGAGTTTTCTCGTGTGGTGAAACGCTAAGCAATGAAGCCATAGTCAGGTACTTTGCTTCTATGCGATTTTACAAAAAATGAGACTTGCATATAAGCAATTACAGATTGGTTATGATGTCTTCAATATTATTAAAGATACTAGAATGTGGTATATTAAATATAATGGAGGATTATGTACGACATTACGTTCTCCGGATCCCTCTTGTTCTCCCTCCCACCAGCTTCAACTAAATTCACAAACCTGCTCGCAAAAATTGAAACCTCATACAACTGAAGGATATCATTATCCCGGCGAGCAAAATTATCGTTGAAACCATACTGGGCAAGATGAGGGAGATCAAATTTCAAAGTTTCCTCTCTCAAACAATACTATCAGCCGTAGAATATCTGTTTACCTTTAACAATCAAATAACAATCATAATATAAAATAAAAAACTCACCGTAAATTGTTTACAATTAATGAATCAAACCAGCTCTCCGCCTCCTAATGTAGACTAATGTTTCTTTGAATATAAATGTATAGTAATTTTTCGTATTCAGATCATTTTTTCATGCAAAGAGTGATAAATCAACTAGACCAAGTTTTTAGTTTCTATCTATATTATTTACTACAACTACTTGCTATTCGTCAATTGCTATATCTACTACCTATTCCCCCATTACCACACAATTTACGAATTACCATACTCGATCACTTATTTCATTCTGAAACCAATCAGATCCATCAGGAATCTATTATTAAAGCATATTGGAACACATAGCGCAGAAGACATACAGAGGGAAGTATAGATAAAATACAATATGAAATTTACAAAGATACAAACGTTATTTTTTAAAAGAGTATATAATGCTAAACATTATAATAAGTGGAAAATTATATATATATATATATTTGTATGCAGACAGGACTTTCACTGTTTAATATATAAAGTGAACAGTGTGTGTAAGTGTAGAACAGTATTCGATAAATATTCTGCTTAATTGTGTAGAGTATCGATCGTTGTCGATGGTTTAATCTGGTGCATACTATGTATAATCTTAGTTCAGTGAAATGACTATATATGGTTTAAAGACGCTCTTGAAAAATGATTGTATGATAAAGTGTATGAACTTCATTAATCTCATTATTCTAGGTAGATTAATCACATTAATTCGGTGAGATTATGACCAGTAATCTCTATTAGACTTGAGACAAATCTTTAACTTATCATTGATCATACTCTACAACATTAAATGGTATAATTACTATATAAGAACATGTTAAATTATTAAGCAATAGAGATATTTAGAGATATAGAAATGCATTAGTTACTACTGATATTGCTCAGTACTAACAAGTGTTCTATGCTATGAATTATAAGTTTGAGATCTACTATATGAAGATATATAATCTTTCATTTCGATCAATAGTTGAATAGTCTTATTCGATGTGTAAGTTTTTAGTTTTCTTTTTGCAATTTCTAAGAAACATATAATTTCCTCATTACACAATGATAGAATTGAAGCTGTTTATATGTAATACTGTGATGTAATATTCCAAAGAAGATTCCTGAATAAATCTTCTTCTTCCCACTAAAATATCTTTCAACAATTTCTGTCTTATCCTCTTTTTTATATGTTATGAAATCCTCGAAATTATACTCGATGGCTCAACTTAAAACGAAAAATAAAGCATAATAAAACAGCATTCATTGAAGAGCAATATGGAAGACATTCTTACGGAGGAGGAGTAGTTGCTCACGTTAGAATATATTACTTTGCTTTTTACTTCTTCTTCATTTAGAAGGAGATATTGCTATATGAACATAATAGCAATTTTGAGTCTATCCAACATCTTTAATGCATTGTGTCAGATAATCATATTGACTTATCAGAGAAATACAGATCATATTTCATAGTTCTTACATGATGAGGATCTGAAGAGTCACGATGGATTCTTCGCAGTGAGATTCTTCTACTGAAAATGTAATACTGTATGAGTATTACATTCACTGTTATTGACTGGCTTTAGGGTAGTAAAAGAATGCAAGCTATCTTATATCTGTGATCTATATAATAAACAAAAAAGAAGAGCTATCAAAATATATTATACATGATTATATTTATTAGATAACGAAAAAACCTAACTCAAAGATTATACCTATTTCACTATATATACAAAAATTTGAAAATACAATTTAGTCATAAAAAATAGCATAGATTATAAAACAAAAAATAAATCTCACAATTAAAATGCAAAATAAGAGACTAATATAAAATGAAAATAGCAATATAAGGAATATCGTTTACGAAACTCAATATCGCCGCCAGGACTCGTTATCAAACATCAGACGCACCCTCCATCAAACCAAGTGATTATTCTGCCCATAGCTGTCAGGAGCCGACTAAACAACGCCTGAGTAATCTCCTACTATATAACTCTTTCTATAACTCGTATATCAACCCTCCAGCTTTTCAAGTTCCTTCTATAAGTATGTCTTATAATTCTTTCTCTAGCTTATCTTCTTACTATTTAATCATTCTCTATTTTTTCTCTTCTCTTCTTCTATTTCTATTATTAATCTATGGTTCTATCTTATTCTATTATATATTATTACTTATCTTTTATTCTATCTATTTATTTTATCATTCTTCTTACTTCATATGATTATGCATTCCGTTATTTGTCTTATGTAGTATACTTCCCACTTTCCTTTTCTTATATGTATTCTGTACAGACCACATCCTTATTTTTATTACAGTAATTCACTAAAAAATTTATTTATTTATATTTAACTTATCCAGTACGGGACTAAACGAATATTAATTAAAATTATCTCGCTATGAGCACTCGATATCTCACTAATTTACGCGGTGCGTTGTACTAACTCTGAATATCCTACTACTGATCTCATTGACTCTATTCTTCAGTACTTCCTATTCTCTTCTGTACTAGATCCGGACCCTATGGCCTTTACTTATAAATACTTCTACTGAAACACAGTTTCTCCTAACACCACGTCTCTCTCTCTATCTCTCAGAAGAGCGGTGCTAGAGCGCAATCTATATATCTGAGAATAATCGTGATTTGAGAATCCCTGTCGACTAGACATAAGCCCTCTGTATTTTAATGATTGTTAATAGTTAACTATATGAGTTAATATTAAGAAACCCTTATATATATATCTCTTATATAGTCACAAACTTATAACGCAAGGACACAGAGAGTTTAATCGAAATTATCTTCCGAGTAACCTCACAAATCTCAAACAAAATAACAAAATCGCATCACCTAAAGACGAGTGGAATGAATGAAAAGTTCCATTACTCAAAAATCAGACACAAACCAACCAATCCAGTAAAAAAAAATCATATGACCTCTCAGATAAAACAAATAATATTAACCATCTCCCAAATTTCATACCGATATTATAATCTACTTCAGTTTCTAAATATTTAAAGGGAAGCATGCCCTCGTTCTACGTATATATTATACTCACACGACGTAATTCTGTTCTACGACAATGTAGTGGATATATCATTCACTATGCATAAACTCACATACCATAATATATTAGATCGATGCGATAGCCTGTAATACCTAGAGGGTGTATCTATAGCCAAAATTTGACCTTTGAGGGTGCTAGGCATACACCTCACTTATGTGGTTCCTTGAGAACACCTAAACTCGCCGTAAATCATTATATATTCACACAAGATTCATAACAATATCATTAAGTTATCCCTACAAAAAGTATGCTTATGCATTTAGCTAGAGATGCGGTGAGTCAAACTATAGAAGCTGTTAGCCATACTATCGTAGAAGATCATCATATATGAGTTTATATGTATAGATAGATTGTATATGAGTAATATATATATTATTATAGTATAAATATATATATTATAATATATATATATAAATAAATATATTATATATATATCATTAATATAATATTAATATATATACATATATATAATTAATATATAATATATATAATATTATATATAATAATATATATATGCTATTAATATTTACTTTCTAAGGCAGCATATATATATATTTAACATTTGAATTGCTACTATATATTTCTGATATAGATAAAAAATATGTGAAATGTTTATATAAATAAAAAGTTTAACGGATAAAGTTATGAAGAAAATTATAAATTATTATATGCGCCATAGTTGTAGTTATAATAAGTTAATCCTGAATCTTACACGCATGCAATTTACTATGCATGATATTGCACGTGCAATATCTTTCGAATAGCTTATCTATTCACAAGATTGCACTTTGAGTTCTTATGGTAGTGGTAACTACGGATGTCCGCGTGAAGTTTGGGCAGTCACATCGAGATGATCGACATTATAGCAAAGGGCTATCCGTACAAGACTATATATTGAATAAATGATTTTATTCCACAAAAACAGTTGTAGACAATGCTGGTATACATAATATTACCGAGAAAATAAGCGTGTGTCGACCCAAATAATTCTGAGTCACGACCTAAATAACTGTCAATATCTAACAATATAATGGAATAACATTAAAAATAATATTGTATATTAACCAAACAGAGACAATATAAAATTTTTTAATAAATCGATTATGAGTATATACAGTATATTATATACTGTCAATATCATATTGACATGAAGTAAAGGTATTTTTTATAATTTATTATTTTTATCACTAAGAATATATCCCACATAAGGTAAACCTGCAGTAATAGATGCCAGTAGTCTGAGTACTGTCGGCCTTCCGGGAAACATAAGGGTGAGATTAATTCCACTCTTGAGGAGTAGAAGATCTGTAATTGTAGTAGTCTGCGGGAGACCCTCGTCCTCCACTACGGTATTTAGTAGAAATATTCATGCGTCTGATTATACCTTCGACTTTTCGGGACTCTCAGCACTAACTATATTTTTAGGACGCGTCTAATACTCTTCTAAAAACTTTATTATTATTACGGTTCGATTAATACGAGATAAATCGATTAATCATATTGTATATCCGTAATTACAATTAAAAAATACTGATAATTTGTTAATATAATCGATATGTTATATATCATTAATATATATAATATATATATATATAAATATAATTAATATAATATATAAATTATATATATATATTATATAAAAATAATCATTATTATATATATATATATATTATATATGATAATATAATAATTAAGATAAATATATCATAATATATATATAATCATATATAATATATATATATATTATATTTATATAATATATATATATATAACGTATAATATCAAATTCACACATAATGGTTAGAGTAATTATATAGATACGATTATTAATAATTTGCGAAATTAAATATGATATACACCATATAATAAGTACTCATTTTGGGATATTATTGAGTTTTATCTTTAGTATAGTATATCACTAATCGATCTACCCAGAGTCCGCCCCTATATATAGCTTTCAGGGTACTAGTAGGTATCTCGTAGCCCTTATTACCTAGTGTAGTAGACTTCGGGACTTAAATCCCACATTATACTCCGTGAGTTATAAAAGTACCCCTACCCTCCGTCCACCTATTCAGTTCTAATTAACCACACCTAAAAAGGTAAAATTACATCTCATATCAGGGGGATCGTCGCTAGTGCATCTACCTTATACTCTAGATAACGATAGTAGCCTAAACTGTCTGATCCACTTGCCTTAAATCGTAGCGCCAACTTATCTAGTGATAACTTAGCATTAGTCGCTTATCGAAAGAGAATAAATAGTGTCGACAAAATTATACTCTTGTCGACCAAAATAATGCTATCGTTACAAAATCACAATGCATCAACTCATTCGGTATTACCTTGAAACATTTTTTAAATGGCTGTTCGAGGACCATTTTTCTCCACGACAGATATTTGGGCTAGTTCTCTATAACCTTAATAGTGATCCGATGTAATGATGCATACTATATATATATCTATATATATATATATTATAATCTCAAATGGGTTTGCTCTAACGCTTTACACTATATCCTATATATATATACTGCACCCTTCCATATGTGCCATGGAATGCTCATGAGTCAACTCGCGTACGCATTCGATGACAGCAATCATAAATACTACACAATACAACTAACAATTACTACTAACGACACTACATACTGTCATCAATTATATACTATTAACGACTCAATGTATACGATGACGTCCCTCTGTTTATAACTTTATTAATTTATATATATATTATAATATAGTTTATTATAAATATATATATATATATATATATATATATATATATATAAATATACTATATAATTATATATATATATATATATATATATAAAATATATAATAATTTATTATATAATAATTATATATAATATATATATAATATATATATACTATATATAGAAATTAATAATTTAATTTATTTAAAATTCTACAAATGAGAGCTTGGGTCCGAACTGGTTTACTAACTGACTTATTACTATATCAGTCAAATATCAATCAAGACCGAAAAAACCATCAATACTTTACATATTCTACCTTTAGTGAGCGTAAATAATAGTAAAATTTAAAGTTTTTTTTTCTGATTTTCGTAACATTTTTATCAAAAATTCTCTATTTATACAAAGCTCGACCTTATTTCTTTCGGAAGTTTTATTACTGAATAACACATTTAAAATATAATATTTATATATTTAACATATTGTTAGAATATAACAATATATATATATTATATACTATATATATATATATATATATTATATATGATATATATTTATAATTATATATAATACTATAGATTATATATATATAATATATATATAATACTATATATATATATATATTAATATATATTAATATATTTATAATACCTCACGTGAAAATAGATTAAACACAGTAATTCTACAACTGTATTATGGACAAAAATACAACTAGTACATTTATACTCTATATTATACTTACTCTCTCTATCCTTCTAAACAACATATTCAAACACCTCATAATACAACCCATCATGGAGGTAACATGACTTTGTATATAATGAGCTCCTATGCCGCGCGAACCCCATACTAGATCACGGAGCGAAGAAACTCCGGTTATATCCAAAGTATAGCTTATCTCAAGACTGAGTTACGTTCCAATTGTGTCTAAGTCTATGATAAAGATACATTTTCTTTATAAACTCTCTTATCTAGCATAACTGAAATTCACTATGATCAATTTACTGCAGTACTTCTCTTTTAATCCATGAGTAACACTCGTTTACTATATAAATTCAGTGATTAATGAATGAGTGAAGAGCCTAGCAAATAATCCTAATTCGTCTTTTCGTTAACAATTGTAATATATACTAAAGCAAATAACTATTACGATCTCATTCAATGTTTCCTGCCCTGACCTCAACGTGATAGACAATCAAATTGCGTATATAGATGACAGTGTTTACTCTACCGGGGTGTCTATCACGTTTTGTTCATTTTATGCTAAATTTTGTTGTTTTAGCAATGGAGCTACAACTAATCATTGTAGTCTGCTCTTATAGTGACATATTCCAGTTTGATTAATCTCTTAATCGTGGCATATGATTGTATCGAGGACTTAACTTTGTTGTGTTTTGATTATTTCGTTGCGATGTGCACGACAGGATTTAGTATGGAAAAAATATATAGGGCCTATCTAGTAAGGGGATGAATTTTTGATGTCTGTCTATGTTCTACATTGTTATAGAGAGCAATCACAATGCATGAAATTTGTTTTGGGGTCTTTGTGGAAATAAATATTGTAGTCTTACTATCAGATCCAAGTTAGTGTATTGTCATATTTGGTAAAATTTTAGTAGTCTTTCGTGAACGGTGTTTATTGTAGATGTGTTGATTGAGCAACTTATAATGATTTAGCAGCTTTATGTTTTGTTCTGTATGTAAGTTTTTTATTAGTTAATTTTTATATCAAGAGTATTGTATATAATACGTTTCACAATTGTACTCTGCGGAGCAAGAACTCAGTATGAACTATTAGAGTCCATGAGTTGCAATGAATTGAATATTAGGTTCTAGTATTAAGAACGCGCAATTGGATACAGGTTTAGAGAGTAGTATATGTGATCTTTGATGGGAGTACATGTGCCAGTCAATAATGGGTGTTGCTAGTATGCTTAGTACGCACATCGCATCTATAATGGAAAGCATGAGTTATAATGCTTTTTTCAACGGCCTATCTACGTATCAAGTAAAGGATGCGTGAAAGGCTACTCTTGGAGGTTTAATGTTCCAACGATTTGGTAAGATTATTTATATATCTGGTAGAATAGACTAAGCAAATGTTGTTTAGTATCTCTTGTGAGGTATTTGCACAATGTTGGTGAGTTATGTAAGTATTAGGATAATTGGAAGATTTGTTGGTGAGCCGACAATTCATCGTATTTCTGTTAGCTCAGTTATAGATAAGTGGTTGAATATTAGTTATTTGTTGTGGTCAAGTTTATGTGTCGGTTATTAAGTTCTGGGTGTGGTGCTACTAATTATATAATAGTGATTATCTATACTTGGTAGGTTGCTAGTACATTGTGCTATCTGTATTTTATGTTGTGGTTAAGACTCGGCCGCTATAATAAGTTGATATAGTTGTTAGAGGTATACTATTAAGTATTTAGCACACTTGGTATATAGTATTATCTCCTGATTGTGATTTATGATAAATACTCTTGATGATATTTGTAAAACAAGATATACTTATAAATATATCATTACTATAATTACGTCTCCTATCCCAATAGAAGTCTGGTATAAATCACCGAATTTCCTTCTTAGGTTACGGGAATGTGAGATTTGTGATCAAATTGTATTTAGTACTTATTGAATGCTTTTGTTGATGCGATTTTATGATTATGCTTATGAGTTGATGAGTCAGCTTTTCTGTTGTGGTTGATGTCTTGTGAGTGGCGGTCGTAGTTGGTGGTTTTGTTGAACCATTGCGAATTTCGATGTTTAATGATGTGAGGAGTTTTTTTTTTTAGTAGTTTTTTTTCAATATTTGCACTAACGTCTGATAATAGAGGGAGACTGTCGATATAAAAGGGTCAGCAGGATCTCGTTCTGGCTTTAATTTGAGGTAATAATGATAGGTTTTTCAGATTGGAGAATGAAGTTATCTAATGGAGCCGTATATATATTTGTGCTAAGCCGTGGATTAAAGCCGAGTCACTTCACAACTCAGCACGACAGGTGTGTCCCTAGGTGTTTGACGTGTTTGTCAGAGAAATTGACTGGGCCAGTTGCCGGTGAATTGTTTTATACTATGTTCTCATAATAATTGAGCTGATTATTTTATATTGTGGGTTCTTGTTAAGATTTAATTTTCCTTGAAGGCTTGATGATTTTCACTTTTGAGTGGTACCTGTCAATGTGGGTCTTTGACTCTGCATTTCCAAGTGAGTTGCCATTGTTTGTATCGTAAAGCTAATTCTTTTTTCTTTCTTTCTTTTTTCCTCTTTCCATTGAAAATATGCTTTTAATTTATTTTCTTTTCATTCCCTGACCGATTCATTTGAATTGTCGATTTTTCTTAGTACCTATTCATTACTATCACCCAACTTTACTTAAATAAAAATTATCTTATTAAATTTATATATTAACTTTATTTTTCATGTCGATACTATTTGGATAATGTATTTACCAATAACCGAGACTCTGTTAACCAAACTAATTTCTTAGACTTTTTTTCTTAATTCCAACTTCAGTATCGTAACAGTTCAATTTCTGAATATATATAATATATCATATATATATATAGTATATAATAATATAGAATTATATTAGTATATATACAGTATAATTATATAAGTAAAAAGTAATAATATAGTACTTATATATAATTAATTATAGATATATATATATATATACTATATAAATATATATATTAAATATGAGTGCTTATATATATATAAGTATAGTATATATAGTAATACTCACTTATATATATATACTATATATAATATTACTATATATCATATATTTATAGTACTATCCCCACTATACTCATTACATAAGCATTCAAAATATATTAAACATTAAGTACTATATTATATATATATATATATATATACCTATTATAAATAGTATAATATATATATATTATACTAATATATAGTATAATATAACAATATTAATATTATATTATACTATATCACAGGACTATAGGGGGTACACTCACAATCCAATATAAGCGAAAACGAAATTATTTTCATGCCTTCAAAATTACCTAAATATATTACGATAAAAATACCTACCTTTAGTGATTATTTCTAAAGATTATCTTAATAATATATATAACTTATAATAATATATATTAATATATATTATACATAATATTATAATATATAGTATATAATAATTAGGGATACATAAAATATACAAATAGAGCATAACCTGATATACTATAGTAATAATCATGTACTATATCACGTTGCTATACTTTATCGTCTTAATATATACCATATTTATTTTTATTGAACTTTACAGGTGAAAATCATTTTCGAGCAACCAAATAACACTAGAAACTATTTATAAAGAAATAAACATATACTAAAATATATATATATATATAATATATATATAATTATTATATAATATATATTACATAGTAAAATCTATTCTCAATATAGATAATATTTAATTTTTATACTATATATGCCACGTAAAATTATCCGTTCCACCTTTGAAAATAACATGTCTACACAAAAAAAACTTAGTTAAATGGGATTTGATAACGTTTGTAGACATTTTGGTCTTAATATCAATCACTCTATTGCAAAGTCCACATCTTATCTTCCATGTGCACACACGTCCAGGTCTCATGGCATCTTAAATTATCAGATCTAGCTGGCACGTGTCAGAGAATTTAACACTAGTATTTTAGATCAGTTATCGATTTTTCGATTTAATCGAACCAATAAATATCGAAAATAGAACACTAAATAGATTTCCGAAACAGTGATTTTACCAAATATAAATATATATATATATAGTAATATATACCAAATTTCATAATTGGATTTAAATCGAAATGCTATAAATATCATACCACTACTAACCACACATATCAAATTTCTTTTCTGCAAACCTACTTTTTATATAACGATTTGCCTTGCCGACATGGCCACTAATTCAGACATGAGCACTATGTATCATTCATAATAGATTAATATCCATTTAGCCAGTGAGATTTCTTAAGCATGCTAGATAACCACTAGTGTAATAATTAATAAATCCTTCCTCTCTGTG
>JABUQX010089916.1:5000-10000 GCA_015478945.1 Trachelipus rathkii
GGATTCGGATCTGGTGCCAGGACCGGTGCTAGCTCCGGTGCGGTGCCGAGTTATTAAATATTTGTATAATAATACAATTTTTGTATACTTATATATGTTATTGAACTCGTATATCTGGAATATGAGGTTTGTAAGTTCGTAAAGGGTGTCTGGGGACCCCACAAAGGGGCGTTCACAGTAGGAATGGAAGAATGCATAAGATAAGTGGAGAAAGGAGTCGGAGTCGGAGTCAGAGAAGGAAGGAGTCTGAGAAGGAGTCGGAGTCAGAGAAGTCGGAGTCGGTACTACACCGGTGCAGTGCGGTGCGGTGCTGAATTAATAAATATTCGTTTAGTCCCATATTGGTATAAAAATATATGTTAAAAAGGTCGTTGACATCGATTATCAAGGTTGTAAGCTCTTAAAGAGTGTCTTGGGACCCCTCGGAGGGGATCCCCAGAAGAAATTCACGGAACGCGAAAAACAGAAGAGGAAGGAAGAAGAGGAAGGAGTGTGTGAAGGAGACCGAGTTGGTACAGGCACCGGTGCTGGAGCTGATGCGGTGCTGAGTTAGCAAACATTCGTTTAGCCCCAGACTGATATTTCTGTTTTCAAAATCTCGTTTTCTTTTTATAAACGTCAACTAAAATATATTGTTTGCTCTTTTATTTTAAAAGTTTCATTTTACATTTATTCTTTGAGTTTAATTTTTGTTTTTAATTTAAATTTTTTAATTTATTTTCAAATTTTTATTATTTTTTATATATTTTTTAATTTAATTTTGTTTTATTTGCTTAAAACCTTTATTTTTTTCTTAAATTTTTATTCTTTTTGTGTTTATAACATGAAAAATTTTCGTTTCAACACAAAATAAAGTAGTAAATCAGTAAATTAAACCAAGCACCCCACCCTCCCCACTTCACCCATGATCTATTGATTTATTGATTCAAGTCATATTTTGTATAACATAACAAAAACTTTTATTTATTTTTATTTTATTTGTGTAAAAATATATATTTTTACTAAAATTTTATTCTTTTTAATATTGCTTTCAAAGTACTCGCACTCTCTCACGGCCATTTGTAGACTCAGTAAATCAAACCACCTGTCCTCGTGGCCCCTTTCCTCTCACCTTCCCATGATCTATTGATCTAATGTTTCAAGTCACATTTCGAGTATCATTTTGGATAAACATAACATAAAAATAACATTAATAAAGCTAACATATGCATAACTTAATTAAAATATATACAACGACAAACCTAAAATACCTTACGCACGAATAACTAGCTATACATTAAAAAAGTCAACTTTAACAACGTAAAGTGACTAAAATAGCATACAAAACGTAAACTTTCAGACTACTTTTTCAAGGATAACTTTAACCATAATCATCTTCAAAGGGATGACTGAGACAAACTTTCATGAAAACAAAATTTTATTAAAACCTTGTCTAATTAATCATACTGACCAACGGATATCTGCTAACGTAACAAAGTTTTTTACATTAACAAAGTAATATTTGAAAAAAAAATTATAATCACCTTCCCTAACTATCATAATCCCCAACGAATTATTGCAAACATAACAAAGTTTTATCTACATAAAAAAAAAGTTTTTTTGATTAAAATATCATAGTAAAGTGTAATAGTTTACTAATCCTAAAAAGCAGTAAATCAGTGAATCAGTAAATAAACCACCAGCCCCACCTTCCCTCCCCTGCCCCTTCCAGATCTATTGATATATTTGATTCAAGTCATGTTTGAGTATCCATTTTGATTAACTAACAAAAATAAGTTCTTTATATATCTGACCAACGAATATATGATAACATAACAAAGTTTTTACATCAATAAAGTTAACATATCATAACCTGAACTAAGAATATAATGTACAACGAGAAATCTAACATATCTTACGCACGAATAAACAACTAAAATTAACAAAATTCCCTACTTAACAAGAGTTAAAGTGGACTAAATAGTTACAATACGTAACTATTCACACTTTTTCAAGCATAATCTCTAACATATCATTGTTAATTTTACATTAACACATGGTATATTTAAAAAAATATATAACCTTGTCTAATTATCCATACTTGACCAAACGAATATATGCTTTAACATATTTATCATAACCTTACCTAACTATCATAATCCCCAACGAATAATTGCAAACATAACAAAGTTCTATCCAACCAACATAAAAATAAGTTTTTTGAAAAAATATCGCATTAAAGTTTAATAGTTTACTGATCTAGAGCACAAAATCAGTAAATCAGTGAATCAAACCACCTGCCCCACCCCTCCCTTTTCCCCTCCCCCCTTCCATGATCTATTGATCTATTAATTCAGGTCATATTTCGAGCATCATTTTAGATAAACATGCATATAAAATAAGTTTTTATATCCTGACCACGAATATAAATGCTAACGTAACAAAGTTTTTCACATTAATAAAGCTAACATCATAACCTGAACAAGAATATAATGTACAACAACACACAATATAATGTACAACGACACACCTAACATACCTTACGCACGAATAAACTGCCGCCATTAATCAAAGTTCCATACTTAGCAACTTGTAAAGTAAACTAAACATTGCATACAGAGTTAACCTTATCTATGTTAATTTTATAGTTAATTGGTAATATTTAATAAAAAAAAATATCAATAATCTTACCTAATTACATAACCGACCATGAATATATGCAAAACGTAACAAGTTTTTCAACAACATCAAATTAAACCTTAACATATCATAACCTGAAACTAAGATAATGTATAACGACAAACCTAACATACCTCACGAATGAATAATCTGCTAACATTCACAAAGTTCCTTACTTATCAAAGGTAAAGTAGGTAACAGTGCATACAAAACTCAATGTACCCTCACTTTTCCAACATATTATCAGCAGCTAAAGAAGTATTATCTAACAAAATCCCTTATCAAAGTGTCCAACCAATCAAAGATACCAGCATCGTGAACTTTAGAATGATACTACCTTCATCAAAGTGTCATCAATATCAAATATAACATCATTTTGAACTAGGAATAGACGTAGACATAAACAAAATTCTCGGTTAAACCTTATATTACTCAGCAAAAATCTTAATCTAAGCCCGCGTTTCTATCACATCATCACCACCTAACACAGTAATATCTTCCAAAACTTATAATTTTCTAACAAAGCTAGTATAACCTAACAGATCTAAACACCCTGAACTACGAATAAATGCTTGAATTAACAATGTGTACATCTTATCAAAGACAATATATTTTTCAAATTTACATTAAATATCAAATTTAACTTAAGCAAAGTTACATGAACATGGCAAAGTAGTAAAAAAACTCTAATCATTTAATGTTGCTTTTTATTCGTGCGTAAGGTATGTTAGATGTGCCATTGTACATTATATTCTTAGTTCAGGTTATGCTACGTTAGCCTTATTAATGTTATTTTTATGTTATGTTTTATCCAAAATGATACTCGAAAAGTGACTTGAAACAATAGATCGATAGATCATGGGAAGGTGGGAGGAGGGGAGAAGGGGAGGGGTGGGTGGCTTGATTTACTAGTTTCCTGATTTACTGTTTTAGATGGTGTAAAAACACAAATTTTTCAAGTTATAAATATAAAAAGAATAAAAATTTTAGTAAAATATATATTTTTAAACAAATAAAATAAAAATAAATAAACGCTTTTGTGTTATGTTATACAAAATATGACTTGAATCAATAGATCTATAGATCATGAGTGGGGCAAGGAGGGTGGGGTGGGTGGTTTGATTTACTGATTTACTAGTTTATATTCTGTAAAAACGTAAATTTTTTACGTTACAAACATAAAAAGAATAAAAATTTTAGTAAAAACAAAATGCTTTCAGCAAATAAAACAAAATTAAATTATAAAATGAATAAAAAAATAATAAAAATTTGAAAATAAATAAAAAAATTTAAATTGAAAACAAAAATTAAACGCAAAGAATAAATGTAAAATGAAACTTGTAAAATAAAATAGCAAACTATATTTTAGTTGACGTTTATAAAAGAAAACGAGATTCTGAAAACAGAAATGTCAGTCTGGGGCTAAACGAATGTTTGCTAACTCAGCACAGCACCAGCTCCAGCACCGGTGCAGGTACCAACTCTGACTCGTTCTCAGACTCCTTCCTCCATCTTCCCTCCTTACTCTTTCTTCCTTCCTCCACCTTCTTCTGCTTTTCGCGATCCGTGTATTTCTACTGGAAATCCCCTCCGGGGGGGTCCCCGACACTCTTTACGAGCTTACAGCCCTCATATTCGAGTTCAACGACATTTTAAACATATATTCCAATTTGGACTAAAACGAATATTTATAAATTCACACCACACCGCACTGGTCTCCGCACGCGTGCCGTACGACTCCGACTAATCTGATCAAACTCTTTTTATCCGACTCCTTCTTCTCTCCGATTCTTTCTCCACTTCTTCTTATGCATTCTCCGTTTCTAACTTGGGACTTCCCTCTGGGGGGGTCCTGACTCTCTTTACGAACTTGTAACTCCCACACTATTCGAGATTTTTACGGGTCGATAACATATATACAGGATACAAAATATTGTATTATAAAAATATTTAATTAATCAGCAACGCACGGAACCCTCATCGGTTGCCGGACGGATCCGAAATCCGGATCCAATACTACTTGAATCTGTCCTCCTCTATGTATCTCTAAATTTTAGTCTTCTACGGTCATTTTTATTTTTTAGACGGTAGATAAACCTATCCGTTAGAATATATACGTAGAAAAGGTTGCTTACGAAATCGGCACCTCACTATAGCGATATATAGACTGATTTTAAAATTAATTGTAATGATTTTCCTTTTGATTATATTTTTCCAATTGTAAAAAATTAATCCAGCGAACACGCAGAAAGACGATTTAAACATATATAGGGGTATAAAACATCGATAAATCGATTAGAACTAACCAAAATGATCTCCCTATCAATTTAAAATTTCCAGGA
>JABUQX010089916.1:20000-30000 GCA_015478945.1 Trachelipus rathkii
ATATATATATATATATATATATAATATATAAATATTTATATATATATATATATAATATATAATGATTTATTATAATATACTACTGTCCCCCGCCGGCTCTGAGCTTTCCCACCAAAAAATAAAATACCAATTTTTTTGTTTTAATTTTTTTCTTACATTTTCCTTACTAAATTTTTACACAAGGATTCCAAAATGTATTCCTTTTCCTGTATCTATTGTAAGTACTTGAGATAGTTTTTTTTTTTTTTTTTTTTTTTTTTTTCTTTTTTTTTAATACATTTTCCGCACTAAAATTTTACCCAGGAATTTAACAATGTATACTTTCCTGTTATGCTATTGGTTGCTTTTGTAGATATGGGATTGTGGCTCTTTCTAGAGGTTGGCTATAATATTTATTATATATATATATATGATATATATTAATACTAATACATATATATATATATATATTATATACTTTATATATTATAATATTTTATATATATTATAATACTACTATATATATCATATATATATATTTATATAGTTATATAATATATATATATATATATATATTAGGCCAGCCTTAAAAGAGCCACAATCCATATCTCAAAACTTACAACACAGCCTACGGGAAAAGGAATACATTGGCTGGAATCTCCTGGCAAAATTTTAACGAGGAAACTAAAAAAAAAAAAAAAAAAAAAAAAAAAAAAAAACAATCAATCTCAAAAAACTACAAACAGCTACCGAAAAAAGAAATACATTTCTGGAATCCTTGAAAAATTTTGGTTAGGAAAATGTAAAAAAAAAAAAAAAAAAAAAAAAAATTTAACAAAAATTGACGTCTTTTTTTTTTTTGGGTGGGTGCTGGGACATAGGTATATATAATATATTATTTGTAAAGGTATTACACGGCAATATAGGGGGCTCGAGCCGACGGGAACATAAGGGGGGGACGTTTTTCCATACCCGTAGGGGAGGGGTGGAGGACCCCGCGACACCCAAATACCTCAAAGAGCGGGGGTTCGGAGACCCTCCCCGGGGGGGAAATTGTCCTACCCCGTAGTTCCCGGATCAGGCCGAGTAGACCTCGAGCTCCTGCCATCGGTGGCGGTATCCCTTGGGGGCGTTAATTCTTTAAGTTAAAAAAAAACAAAATTTTAATAAAGAAAAAAAAAAAGGTGTTTTTACAAAGTATATTTATTTTAACGAGTAACTCAACAAAGGTCTCTATAGAGCTCTCTATCATATTATCTATAATTATTAACAGTAACTTTTTTTATATTTTTTTATTTTTTTACATTTTCCTATCCAAAATTTTTACCAGGATTCCAAAAAATGTATTCCTTTTCGCTGTAGCTTTTGTAGTTACTTAAAAAGAATAAAAAAAGTTTAATTTTTTTTTTTTTATTTATTATTTTTTTCTTTTTCAGCATTTTCCGCACTAAAATTGGACCAGCATTCCAGCAATGTATTTCTTTTCCTTGTAGCTGTTATAGTTTTTGAGATATGGATTGTGGCTCTTCTAGAGGCTTGCGCATATATTATATATATATTATCATTATCACTATATATATATATATTTAATATATCAAATTTTTATATATATATTACCATATATATATATATATATTATACTATACTATATAGTATATAATGCAAAGGCACCCCCTTGAGCCACAAGAAACCACGAGGCCACTCATATACTATATAATATATATATATATATTATTACTATATTCTAATATATATATATAATTATTATATAATAACTTATATATATATATATATATATATAACCTAATATAATATTAAATATATATATATATATATATATATATACTATATACTATTTATAATATTAATATATAACTATATAATCATTAATTACTTCAGGCCTCCTATTATTATATATATATATTTATATATATATATATATATATATATATATATACTATATATACTATACCTATAATAAATACTGAATAATATATGAATATATATACTATATAATATATATAATATACATATATCTATATACTATATTATATATACTATACTATATATATCATATAACATATTATTATAGTATATATACTTATATAATATATATACTATATTTATATATATATTATATACCCTATACTATACCATATTATATATATATATATAGTATCTATATATATATATATATATATATATTATATATATACAACTCACCACCCACTTATACCTCATATAGTATACCTCTATATACTATATACTATTACTTATATACCTATATATATTAATATACTATAACAGCGTTTATTTTCCTTTTCTAACTTTCTAAATTAAATATTTCGTGGAGAAGATTAGGCTTTCATATTTTTGTAATTCGTCTCGCAGGAGTCTCAAAGTTTTGAGAGTTATAAATGGATAAACATTTTATGGGGTCAAAAATATCTTCCTTTTCTCGAGGAGATGATTTCTTGCAAATAACTTTAATTAATCTTCTTATGTACAACTTTATATATAAGACTGCAAACATGTTCGCTTGCATACATACATACATACATACACACTATTTATATATATATATATATATATTATATATATAATATATACTATAATATTATATTATATATATATATATATATATTATATATGATATATATATATATATATAACTATATATATATAATATTATATTACTATATATATATATATATATATTATACTAATATATATATATATTATATATATAAATATATATTATATATATTATTATATTTATATAATATATATATATATACTCTGATAGAAGTAGCAAAGGGTTCGTTAGAAATCCAGCAGAGTTGGGTAGTTCAAAGCAAAAAGCGGGAATCTATACCGACGTGAGGTGATTCAAAGGAGGAATAGTTTTATTGGAATCTTTTTTAAAGTTGATTAGAGTCAGTTTTTATTTTGAAAAATTCTGAAGAGAGAGTAGGCGGAACTTAAACGATCATTACATTTTCCATGGAAATATAATAGTTTGTAATAGCTCTGCCCGTGGGCGGTGGTGTTTTTATATATATATAATATATATTATATATATAATATATAATATATATATATTATATATTATATATATGTATATATATATATATATTATATATATATATGATATATATATATTATATATATATATATAATATTATATATATTATATTATATTATATATATAGTATATATATATATAGTATATACTATATATATTTATTATATATTATATATATATATATTATATATATATAATATAATACATATATTATATTTAATATATATATATATATATATATATATATTAGTATATTAACAGGTTACCACCATCGCAGGCCGAGCCTTTTTAAAGGAGGAAGGCAGATAATAAAATCGAACAAAAACAAAATGAAAGTGCTCTCCAAGAACCTAACGTAATCTCTCAGACTAAGCGCACGACAGAGATTTTAAAAGGAGTAATTATTACATGCAGCAGGAAAAACACACGATGGTAAAAGGAATTTCCACAAGAAGGTATGCTTGAAGAATGATAAACACAACGAGGCAAGTCTGGGAAATTATTCACTAGCTCAGATTCATATATATTGATACAAAATTCTTGAGTTAGCGAAAGCACCTCATTGTGCTACGAGGGCGTCTCAAAGGTGGTGGCACGCGAGTTGGACTCCTCGAGCACGGTGCCATTGTAGTACCTATTGTAAAGAGATAGAACGCCAAAGCTACGTAGGCAATACTAGAACGCGGTCCAATGGTGTTAGAAAATGGGGGAACAGTTTTATTAGTCTTTTAGCCTTAGACTCACTTGTCCCAAAAAGGTGATTATGGAGCCAGCCTTGGTAAGACATTAAAGCATCGAAGGGAAGAGTTGTTGAGTGTTTTTAAGAGATATATGTGTGGGAGTTAACTTTTTTAAAAAGGTTAAATTCACAAGGGAAATTTTCAGAGCATATGTAGTCGAGTAGATACACTTTTTTATTTAGATAATGTTTTGTATATGCAGTAGTTTTGGAGATGTCTTGGAACAAATTTTCAAAAAAAAAAAAAAATCGGAAGTTTTTGATTTTTTTTTTTTTTTTTGTAATATAAAAAAATTTTTATATTGTTCCAAAGCTCGTTCTAACTTAGCTAGGGCATTTTTTTTGGATCCTAAAATTTTTGCAGTGTAGTTCTTTTAGTAAAAATCCTTCTCTCCCATTTAGCATTAGAATAGGAAACTGGGCTCTCCAGTTTTTTAAATAGATTAAAATTTGTGAAGAACGGTTCTTTCATTTGATTAGTGCTCATGTTTTTTGAAAGGTTGTTTAAATTTTATATATGGCCCCTATGAGTACGAAATTGCGAGTCATTTAGGAGAATTTAATCATTGGATAGGATTTCGTTAAATTGTTTTTAAATTTGTTCCTGCGAAAATTTGTTTTTAGTTCTGTTCTAAGAATATTCAATTTTGCAAAATTGAGACAATTTCCCTTCCAGATTTAAAAAATTGATTTTTTTATTTTTCTAAATTCAGCCTGTCGGAACATCGATAAAAAGTTTCGATACAGTTTGCGATGATTTCAGATTTTTGAATTTTTTAACACTATAATTTTATCTTTCCATATTAAAATAATTGATATTGAAATGTCACAAGCTCGTCAATGTTTAACGACTTGCTCTAATCCCAACATGTTTTATATTTTAAAAACAATTTTTTTAAACTTAATATTTGACTATCCCCTTTGCTAATACTTAAATGGTAAATTTTAAGAGTAAAATTCTATTATCGATATCTCAATAAAATTAGCTATTAATCGTTGCATTGGAGTTACTATATAAATATATCGGCAATCAGTATTAGAAATATTGGACACAGATAATCGAAATCTTACGAAACTCATTTTCTTTCAATAACAATAGAAGACCCGTTTTATTTGAGTGATAATAACCGTGAATTTATTCGTTCAAAATAAAGAATAAATCAATCGTAAAGCTTAGGTAATATTAAAATTTTCATTGATGTAATATAACAAAATATATTTGAGAAAATATATATTGACAAAATCACTCTCGGAATAAATTAAGGCTACCGAAATTTAGTAATAATACTACTCGTATCAAAATTATCACTTAATTACTACAATTAAGTTTTTCGTAAATATTTATAATCTTAATCATTTGAAATATTAATATTGATTTAAAATTAAATTATAATTTATTTCAATATATTTTGGTTTAATTAAAATTAAATAAATCAATGATCTGATTAGCGTATTTTTTATTTATGTATTTTTTTTTCAACACTACATTTCGTGGCATTCTCCCTTCTACGTGAACGGCTGTCTTGTTAAAATCTCATGTGAGTCGCCTGCGTAGTTCTCAGCTTAAAATGGCTCTTCACATAAATAATGTTCTTGTTTCTATAATATTCTTGAATCAAAAGTTCTCTTCTTCTTCCCCTCTCTTCTTCTTCTATTCTTCTTCTTCTATATCTTCTTCTTCTATATCTTCTTCTTCTATATCTTCTTCTTCTTCTTCTTCTTCTTCTTCTTCTTCTCTTCTTCTTCTTCTCTTCTTCTTCTTCTTCTCTTCTTCTTCTTCTTCTCTTCTCTCTTTCTCTTCTTCTTCTTCTTCTTCTTCTTCTTCTTCTTCTTCTTCTTCTTCTTCTTCTTCTTCTTCTTCTTCTTCTTCTTCTTCTTCTTCTTCTTCTTCTCTTCTCTTCTTTCTTCTCTATTCTTCTTCTTCTTCTTCTTCTATTATATATTATTATTATTATTTAATTATATATTATTTATTATAGTATATTATATTAATTATTATTTTCTTATTATATTATTATTTTATTATTATTATTATTATTATTATTATTATTATTATTATTATTATTATTATTTTTATTTTTATTTTTATTTTTATTTTTATTTTATTTTTATTTTTATTTGTTTCATGTTTTTTTAATTACACAACAGAGCCATAATCCATAAATTATTATTCCTTAACATTTTGAGCTGTTTACACAGAGGAAATCTTTACATTCCCTGTACAAAGATGTTGGTCATGGTTCTATATTTGCTACCGAGCATGCTTCACACCTTCAGTAATTCCTAACATTGGGAAATAAGTTTCCCCGTTACAGTCTTTCATTAAGGGGCACAGAATAATTAGAATTTCTTCTGCCAACTAGCTGTTGTTAATAAAAGATATAAGAAACTTCCACAATGCAAGTTTCTCCTATGTTTTATTAACTACAACGCAATTTGACAGTTTCTTGTAGATAAATAAAAGCATCCATACCTTGAGGTATAACATCGTTTATAAGTATACATGTGCGACTGTCAAGGTTGGCACTATGTAGGTCAAACTAGCCTACAACTAAAGATTCAAACTTTAAAACAAAGGGGTATTTCCTTTTAAACTAATTTTCCCATCAAACAAACTGAGAAATCAGTCATCAGAGATTACTCTGACCTCTCTATTCACCCTACATCTCTTCAGAACTTATTCATTTTTCAAAATACTTCTACAGATGAAGAACTTAAAATTTTATAACCTTTATATATAACAATTCTTAAACATACACTTAATATCCATAAGACTTCTTTGCCACTCCTGATTGTCTAAATTATTTATCTCCTTTTCTCTCTTTTTTCCTTTCTTTTCTTTTATTAATTTCTTGTCTTTTTTATTTTCTTATTATTCTGTCTTGAAATTACACAAACTTACTACTATTTTTGAAATTTTTACATTCACACAATCTTTATTTATTTTTAGCTAGTAATATTTTAATTTAGTTGAATAATTTGCAAATTATTGTTTTTAATTTATTTTATAAAAAAATACTGATGATTTATTGTAGCAATACAGAAAGATTAAAATAGAATGAATTACAGTATTTTTTTTTTTTTTTTTTTTTATTTTTATTATAATAAATAATGTTGAATAAAAAAATGTTTCTGATATATATATATATTATATATATATATATATATATAGTATATATATATATATATATATAGATATAAGATATCATATAATTATATATAATATATATATAATATATTATTATAACAAGAGGCGATCCGCACTCGCTTTTTTACTTCGTGCTCAGCACGACCGTTAACATATTAGAAACTAATCTATTTTTGCAAATTTCATAAGTACGATAAAATTTCCTTATTTTTTGAAATTAGTACATAAAAATATAAAAAGATTATTGCAAAATTTAAAACAAAAATATGAAGAATAACCCCTTTTAAATAACGCTTATAACCCATTAAAAAATGGCGCATCTCTGCCTCAAATCGGAAAGCCGGGGGATAGAGAATCGTGTCTGAATTTATTCAGAATACCAAAAATTGTTTATAAAAACTATGTTTATAATTAATATGTTTAATTATTATACATTATAAAAAAATAATTTTTAAAAACAAATAATATTAATTAAAACAAATAAAATAATTAAAAATACTAAAAAATTACCAAGAATAATGAAGAAAATATTAAACGTTTTTACTAATCATTATAAAATATGTAAATATTATTGTTACCTTTTAAAAAAACAATTACATAAAAAACGGGTTGTAGCGAATATCTCGAGTATTTATATATACGTATATTATATGTATATAATATATATAATATATATATATATACATATTAAATATATATTATAATATATATAATATAAAATATATAATATAATATATATATATATAAATATATAAATATATATATATTATAAACTATAACTATATATATATATACTATATATATTAATATATGATATATATAACTATATATACTATATATAGAAATATAATATATATATAACGTTATATATATATAATATATATAATATAAAATATATATATAAATATATAGTATACTATATATATATTATATAGTAATATAAATATATATAATATATATATATATTATATAAAAATATATATATATATATATATATATATATATATATATATATATATATATATTTTAGTGATGACGATATCGGAATCGGGCCTTATCGTAATTATTTGCCGCTTTTTCAGGAAATCGGAATCGGAATCGCAAAATTGTACCGATTCTTTGACCGATTCTTTGGTATACAATCTGAAAATAATTTTTATTCGATCTTTATGATATTTCAAAGACAATATTTCGAAGTCTGCCATATTGATTTTTAATTTCTTAATCCATAGCCCATCTTTTATTAAGTAAAAGAAAAACGATTGAGCGGCGCATCTTACGTAGAGCTTAAAGATATCATGTTAAGATTTTCAGATAGTCATGGTGAGCTAGTCATTGCAATGTTTTGTTAGTTATGAATTTGCAATTCTTGATATACAAAAAAACTGACGAATATAATTTGTTCTCAAATTAAGTGCATTGAAGAGAAGTTTGAGAAAGTGCTTCTGCATGTGCTCCAGTCTCTCATGACACATAAGCTATTTCACAGTTAATGGTATTCAGGTAACTTGGCAAAATTACCAAGTTCATATTATAAACATATCTTATCAGCATGCTGCAGGAGTTACACAAGCAGGATTCCAGTAATTACCTTGCTTTTTACACTTTTGCAACTATTTCTAAATCTGATTCCATATTTGAACAAAGAGACGTGAAAAAAAACCACTATCCATATACAAAAATCGTAGGTCATTTTCAATCACTCGCTTCAAGCTTTACTTGACAAGTAGAAGAATATCAAACTGGCATTTAATTTACAACAACACAGATTACTTCAGGATGTATAACAAACCGAGTAATACCAGTATCATATGCTTTCAAAAAAATTTGAAAAAAAAAAGACGGCTCTCATTTCAAATTGCAGGATCATTTCAAACCTGCATCCTTAGAAATAACGGAAAATTCTTGAATGATTGCTAAAAGAAAGTTAAAAAGGTCATGAAGTGTACAAATTTATTGAGCCACAAGGAATTATTCTAATGCATCGGCAATAACCCAAATAGAAAGTGATTGCAGTTTTTTTGAGAAAAGGGTCAGAAAAAGGACTATTTGAGGACTGGGTCTACAGTATCAGTATGGAAAAATTCAGTAAAAAATAATTCAGCATTTACTTTACTGATAAGATCTTGTGCTTGCTACCAATCTTGATCCACGATTGAAATTACAATGCTTGAGGATATGAATATGACAATAAAAAAGTGGAATATATACTGAAACAATGAAAAGCGAGAAAAGGACTTAACATAAAAGAAGGAAAAACAGTTCCACTACTTAAATACCAAATCTCAGTTCTTCTCATATATCAAACAGAATTCGGGCGAAAAAAGTGATAATGAAGATAATATTTTAACTTCAGTGTTGAAAGAGAAAAAGACTTTTAAAACAGCAAAGAAACTCAATTCCTAAGGAAAAAGACATATATTGAAAAAATTTGAAGATGTTGTAAAAGTAGAAATCAGCCAATATAAAAAATATGAAACATTAAAAATTTAGAAAGTCCCTTACAATGGTTGTCATCGAATAAAGGTACCTTTTAGCATTCTTGCTAGAAAAAATTTAAGCTCGCCCCCCTTTTCCTTGGAAAGTGAAAAGACTCTTCAGAAATTGGAGGATCAATTTATTTTCCTAAAAAAAATCGGAGATGCACTCAGAAATGGGAGAAATGTTAATGTTTTCGCCCAACAATTTAAGAGTCATGCTTTGACTACAAATATTAATGATAATTTTGCTTCAAATCCTTACTTTTAGCAAATTAAAGAAGGGAATTTTTTTTAAACAAAAAAGGACAAAATTGTATTTATTGTAAGATTTTAAATATTGCTATTTATTTTCAGTGCAGTTAAATAATGACAGTATTAACTAATTATATCTTGCAAAGACAAAATATAACGAGAATTCAATAACATTAATTTATAAGGTTTTAATTCTAAAATCATGTTGATTAGCAAAAATTAGCAATATATATACATATATATAAATATATAATAATACATATATATATATAATATATATTATGATATATATATAATATAACATAATATAACATATA
>JABUQX010089917.1:2500-10000 GCA_015478945.1 Trachelipus rathkii
AGATAGACTCCCACTTAAAAGAGGAATCCAATTTATGAATGGTTGGAGACCATATTCACCTTCGGCTGACCATACTCGCAGGTGCCCTAAAGGAGCATTATTGCAAGTTTTGTATTTACACTTCCACCAAATTAAAGTTCGGTCAGAGGGCTCTCTAGGCTTTTTCCTATAAGCCCCCCACCCCTTTCACTAAATATAAAAGATATTCATCCGCCGGTTGTAAGGGACATACAAACAGAGAGTGGCATAAAACTGCTGTTGAAGCTGCAAGATTGTTCCATACAGGACGTGGCCGGTGACATCCACTCTCCATTCAAAGAAAATCATAGAAAAAAATAAAAAATATTATCCTCAATAATTTCATGCTGTGACATTTTCTGGTACGAACACACGCGATTTACCGCTTCGGGGTAAGCCACATGAATTAGGAGAGTGTTATGCAAGATTTAAGCCGCGCTTGCGAATAGATGCGGAAGATTCAGTCATTGAAAACCATTTTGAAAAGAGGAAGAAAAATGCCACACATGCCAATCAGTTCAGATTCAGAATGAGATCATTTCTCTATGTGGTACTACTATAAACCTCCGGAAAGCATCGTTAATAAGCAAAAGGAAGCGTGTCGCGTATAGTTTAACTAGCAGATTGACCACGCTGCTATTTCTGGAAGGTGAATAAATTGTCCATACGGTTGCGCTATTTCGACAAAGAGTCCGATGAAGTCAAAAAGGAATTTATTGGCTTTGTAGAACTGAATGCGCTTGACGCAAAAAAAACCATTGCGAAAGCCATTGACCCGACATTTTGTCCGACCGAAGAACTGGAGGACCCGAGAAATGCGGGGCCTTGGGTTTCGATCGGTGTTCTACCCACCTACGATGTCCTGGCAAAGAAGGGGTGTCCAAGCATATGCGGCAAAAAAGTATAAAAAACTAAGCAATTGGTTCTTTCATGCTCTTCTAAACACAACAAATCTAAGTAGTAAATGGTTTGAACACAATACCAGAAATCCACAATACTGTGGGAAATATAAAGGACATTATTACGTTTGTTCGTAGTCGATCCTTGAGAAGAAAAATTAATTGCCAAATCCTCAAGTCTAATGCCAGCTAGATGTCTCAACAACACAAGTGCATCAGAGTGTTTAAGGGAGCACTTTGTTCGAATGATGCAAGCATTAGAAATTCTTTCCATTGAAGGAAATACCGACACAAGAAAAGGCGCTTTTCAGTTGCATTCAGCGGCATGTATGTCGTCAATTCATCATGGCTATGATATTGATTGCAAAGTACTCTGCGATGTTTGAGCCAGTTGTAAATGCTCTCCAATTCAAAACCTTGGAAATCGTCAAAACCTCGCAGCACATTCAACATTTTGTGGAAAAATGGTTAGAAGCCATCGGAAAGATGAAGAAAAAATCACCGATGAATATGTAAATAGAAGCTAATTCAATATTGGCCCGAGAACTGGGGACTTGATATGCCAATGTGACCACGGATTTTTGGTGGGATAGCAGCCCGCAGCAACCCATCCAGCTAACCAAATCCCACTGGAGTAACTGGAGAAGATCCTTAAATAACTCGTATCTAGTAATTAATATATACATCTTTCTTTGGAATTAACGGTTTTCTAACTAAAACACCTGTCTTATGCATTGACATATCTACAGCCTTTCCACATGCTACTCATAACAATCGATGAATTAAAGGAAAAGACAGCTTCATTTCATAGTTTTTACCACTTAGAAGGCACTAGAAGAAGAGCTAGAACTTTGGTACAATAATTTGGAAGGACAAGTAAAACTGAGTAGTGAAGAATAAAGATCTTGTTGTCTCCAAGTCTAAAAGGAAACTGAACCTTCTTTCGTCGTCGAAGAAAAAGGGCTTTGATGATACTACTCGCCCAGCTATGCACCACCAGTACAGTAGAATACTCTTTCAGTACTCTGCGAAAGATCAAGACTTGGCTGCGAAGTATGGAAGACGACAGGTTAAACGGACTGGGTATGATGAGTGTACACAGAATAATTTGTGAATTTGACAATAATGATTATTTTATTCAAACAGTAGTTGATTAAATTGCGCTGCGTCGAACCCAAGGAAATTACTTTTTTTAATAATATCAATTTTCAGACTGCTCTATATTGTATATTGTGAATTTCCCATCATTGCATATTGTATTTGATATATCTATTGTTTTAATAAAATAATTTTATTTTTCAATATTAATCGTATTAATTTCCAATACAAATGTTTCTAGTTTTATGTCTTCTTTCTTATAATATACTATATATAATTAATATATATATATAAATATATAATATGTATACTATAATTTTATACTATATAATTATATATATATATAATATATATTATATATATGTATACTATAATATATATACATATATATAATATATATATATATCTATATTATGTATATATATATATATATAATATATTATATATATATATATATATATATATTATATATATATAATATATATATATATAATATATTATTATATATAAGCTCTTAAATTTTAAGCTGCCCCCCCTAGCTTGGAAGCTGGCGACGCCCATGCTAACGTACAGTTCCCAGAACAATTCCCAGCTTCAGGGACATCAAAAAGTTCTGCTGAGTATTGCTTCAGAATTTTCATTATTTATACCTTACCTTGATTCTTTCATTTCATCTCTGAGTATCAAATTTTCGGAACCCAATATAACATCTACCTTTCAAATTGCTTTTGCACCCCAGTTAGAATAATAAATTAACCAAATAGAATCTTTAAAAATATTTGAAACACATTAATAATTGGAATATATATTGAGACTAAATAGTAACAGTCTCTTACGGTATTAATTACTGGAAGGAATCAAAGATAAGGAAAAACAGAGGAAAATGAGTTACATCAACATTACTACACTCATTGACCATTTTCCCCAGCAGTTGTCCCCCAAAGCTATAAAAGTAGCTTCTCACACCTTCCACCAGATATTGTACAATTGGAAAGTGTCGTTTAGTAACCTTGCGACGTGGTTAAACGTGGCAAAGGTCAACTATTTCCAACGAAAGATTAAATGGGCATGTTATTAATGCATTCACTATATATTTATATATTATATAATTATATATATTATATATATTAATATTATATATATATATATATATATTATATATATATATATATATATATATAATATATATATATATAATAATATATTATGTATATATATATATACTATATTATATATATATATATATATATATATATATATATATATTTTATATATATATATATATATATATATAATATATAAATATTTACAATATATAGATCAATATATAGAGATATTATATATATATATATATATATATATAATTATCAGAGCTGGGCGCGGCTATAATTTTTCGAGGTCCGTCATCGGCTATTCGGCTTTGCCACCTAACTAGTGCGTCGTCGGCTATCCGACTGCATTTTTGAAAACCTCAGTGCGGCATTAACTATGCGGCTATTCGGCTATCCTACGGCGATACCGTTAAATTACAAAGTAAACTTTTGCGCGATAACGAAAGCATGCCTTTACATTTTAAACCTTTTATAAGATAGTAAAACAGATTTATTTAATTTTTTTATTAAATGTTAACTACATAAATAGTTAAATACTTTCATAGCTATAGGTCCTCTTCCTCCTCCATGTCCTCCTGGCTAATCACTTCCTGCAGGAGGTCCATATTTCCTTTGAGGAAAAGAAGGTCCTCAAACCTTTCCTCCTTCAAGGACGATCTCTTGGCCCTGAGGATGTCCCCACCCGCGCTGAAGCACCTCTCCACAGCTGCTGAACTAGGAATGGGGGTATTATATTTTATAAATAGATCTATCCATATCTCCCTATGCTGGTTGGGGAAACAGGAACAGCTCGGATCTTCTTGAGAGGGCACCCACTCCTCCATGGACTTTCGTATGACGATTTCCACATCCTGTTGCTGGCTTGCTCTGCGTACCAATACTCTAGAAAACAATTTACTGAATAGGAGTGCGTCTGAATTGTGGGGTTCTTTTTCTGTTGGCTGGCCAAGCTGACGCTGCTGCTGTTTCTCAGTGGGTTTGATGGAGTCCCCTATCTTCCGGGTAATCCTGTCCCCGATCTCCTCCACCATGTCAGGTGCAATGCTTTCTAGGGCCTTAAGGGTGAAGGAGGGGTGAAGGGCAGTGGCCATAAGGAGATCCCTATTCTGAAAGAGGTGGCCAAACCTCTTTTCATAGCCACTGAGGAGGGCCTGTACTAGTGGCCTTGCATACACAAGATGAATATTTTCACTCTTCTCCTCAAGGCTGGTCTTCATCAACCAAAGTTGGGGTAGGAGGGTGCCCATGTATGCCCTTTTCTCCCCCTGAAGCATATCAAGACACTGCGCCACAGGCTGCATGACCAATGTGTACTCGTTCATGACCTGAAAGAGTGAAAATTAATATATTGCTTAGTTACGTAAGCATAATTGATTATTAATAAAAATACGGGAGCACGAGAGCGAGGTATCTGTATGGAATAGGGCGAATAGATCAAGAGTGAGGGTTGTACAGATGGACAATCTGAGGGCGTTCTTGGCAGTTAGGAGATTGGATAAGATGAGGAACGAGTTTATCATGGAAGCGTGTCTTGCGGGTAAGGGAAAAGACTGCCAAATTTGATGAGGATTTTGTAAGATGGTTTGGACATGTGGAGAAGGTGGAGAACACCATATTGGTTAAGAAAGTGTATAAGAGCACATGTGAGAGTGTTTTGCCTGTCGGACGACCGGAAAAAAAGGTGGATATATTCAGTTAGAGATTGTTTACGAAGTAGCGATATGAGTGTTGGGCAAGCAAGAGCGATGGTACAGGTACAGAACAGGGATTAATGGAGGGGGTTTGGGTTTGTGAGGAGATTTATAATTTAATAAATTTATTAAATTATAAATAAAAATATTAAAAGAGCAATTGCTACTTTAAAAATACTTTATATTTACCTCGACGTCTACCTCTGTGAGAGGGGAACCTCCCTTGGGCTGCTTGATGAGGATGGTGTTTATGGCATCCATTTGGTTTTCGACCCTTAAAACCTCCAGAAGGACCATCACACTATCATATAGGGAGTTCCATCTGCAGAAATAAATATAACTTTATATAAAATATCAAAAACTTATAAAATGAACTTGTCTATAATTAATCGGCAACAATTTCTTACGCTAAATTTCTTTTTTTAATAGTAACTACTACTACCTTGTCACCACAGGAGTCTTCAGTTTTCTTTTGGCGACAATCTTGATCTGGTTGGCCACCACTGGGGCCCTGTTCTGAAGGTTCCACAGGGCCTGGATCTTAGCTATGGTCCTCCTCCACTGTGAGCCCCCCTTGCTCCAGCCCTGTATATCACTCACATCTGTTGTCGCCAACAGATTGAGTGTGTGAGCACTGAAACAATAAGATATTTAATTCAAGAAATTCAAAGATTATTAGTTAAATCTTAAATGACAAATCTTTATTTGTTAATACTTATTACTTAATAATATTATTAATATATATTAGTAGCATTTAGCACTAGTTTTCGCGAATTCTAAGTACCTGCAGCGGTGTTGAGGCGGCAGACTTGGGTTGTCACCCTCAGCCCTCAGGAGCTCCTGGAGATCCACAATCTCCAAGTCAGGATAATCAGGGTCCATAGGAAGGTTCTCCTGGTCCTGGTTGGACTCACCAAAGGCGTTGAAGGCTGCCACGTAGTTGGTGCCATTGTCCGTAGTGGTGGCCTTCACCTTACCGTGGATGCTAAACTCATGATGAATCTCTGTGATTAGTTTCCCCAGTAACTGGTGAGTTTGCCTTTCCTAAAGACAATAATTTTATTGTTTTAGTCTGTAAATTAAATAATATTTACACCTCATATGTTCTTATGGTTATGAGACTAAGGTATAAAATGACAAAATTTAACTTTTTAATTTTCTTACCTTCACCTCCCTGACCGCCAAAGTTGCATGGCACCTTTTGAGGTTGACCCTGTCAATCCAGTGGACTGTCATTCCCAAGAAGGACCTATTGTGGGCGGTCCAACTGTCGGCTGTAGTGGCCACCCACTTCTGGTGGAAGAGGTTGTTTATCAGTCGAGTCTTCCCCTTTTGCATCAGCTTTTCAATATCCCTGCTCAAAGTCCTCCTTGAGGTGGGATGAAACTCGGGATTAATGAGGTAAAACATCTCCTTCGTGTAAGGATCATCAGCTAAATCCAGTGGCATCATTGAATGAATGAACCACCTAATGATGAAAAAGTAATTAAGTTAATAAATCAATATATTTTAAATTTTTAATAAAAATATTTTTAAAACGTGAAGACGCTAAGTCGCTCATATACCTATTTAAAAAAAATTGAGTTCAATTAAAATAACTAATATTATGTTTCTGAATTTTTTCACCTGGTGTAACCTTGTCTTGCTCTCTGCTGGCTGAACTTTGACCTGAAGCTCTCATCCAGAGACATCTGACGCTTGCGAGACTCACTCTCCCTTGAACTGGAGCGACCGCGCTTGCTAAGCCCTTCAATGGCTGCAGAGAGGTGAGGGAGAAGGTCATTGTGCATCTGGTATATAAAAATAATACAAACTTTAATTACAAATTTTTTAATTTTCTTTGATAACATTTGTATAAAGTATCAAGACTTTATACAAGAGTGTTTAAATCTTGATAACTAATTAACTAGCAACACCAGTTAGTTGTTGTGATCTTATCTAAATTATTTAATTAATAATTATTTAAACTTACATGCTTGTAATGCTGCTTGAGGTGGGACCTTGTCTGGGTGCTGTAGGAAAGCCCCTTCTTCCCTTTGCAGGCAGGATGTTTACACTTGGCAACACCAGTGTGAATCTTCCTAAGAGACACCCCATCAACTTTCTCATCAGTCCTCAAAAATTTTTCAAAGATGAAGAAACTGAAATAAATAGAAGTTTTTAATTTTTTTGAATTTGACTATTGTAATTTCATATTTAAATGTTCAATCATGAAAAAATTCAAAAAAAGTTAATTTACTAGATTTTATTTAAAGATTTAATTTGGTTACTTTATAGTCTTTACTCTTTACTATGCTCTTTAGTCTTTAGTCTTTAGTCTTTACTATAGCATGGAGGCGAGTTTCTTACCTCTCAAGAGTGAGCAAATAGCTTTTCAACTCTTTGACGGCATCCTCGTTGCCCTCTTGGCCTTGGTTTCCAGGATCCCTCGTCTCCTCACAATCAAGGGTTACAGTGACAGGATCAGTAAGAGATCTTTGGCTGTCCATGTCACAGCTCTCATTTAAAATGGGAGAGCTGCTCCTTAAGCTACTACTGGCAGCGGCTGAACTGTCTCCAGAAACACCTCTGGTCCTAGTCACAAACTTATCCATATTTTAATTATTTTAATAATTTCTATGTATTATACTTTATACAAAATTATTTAATTAAATTTCAGTATCTGATAAATTAATAAATCTA
>JABUQX010089917.1:15000-20000 GCA_015478945.1 Trachelipus rathkii
ATTTCTATTATTAATTATTATTATTATTAAATTATTATTATTATTATTATTATTATTATTTGTAGTAGTAAGTAGTAGTAGTAGTAGTAGTAGTAGTAGTAGTAGTAGTCAGTAGTAGTGTAAGTGTAGTATAGTAGTAGAGTAGTATAGCAATTTTACAAATTAAAAATATAACTTGGTAACAGACATTGTCCAATTCCAACATATGGTTAATTATTATAGCCAAGTTTATATTTTGCAAAATAAAAGAATTATTTTTATAATTGGGGTGTAAAATAATTTGATTTTAAAAATCAAAATTAGAATGGGCTTAATATAAATATTGTCATTTTTATATTCTAACAATAATCAGTTTATAATACTTTGCCTCTTAGTTTTTCATGGGTGTTTTACATAGACGTTATCGTTTTTGTCATTTGTGGTGCTTACGCTCGATAAGAATGCTTACCAGATTTTAACACGAATTTCAGGCGATCGCTCATTTTGTCTACAAGCAAATGGAATCAGCTGATGTGATGGAGCAAGGATTGGGGATTTTATTTTTAGAAAATTTTTTTTTTTTTTGATTTATTTGATTTTTTTTGGGAAAATTTGACTTATTAATTTTCTTAGTTTTTAAGTAAAATTACGAAATCGTACTGATTATAACTTACGTAACCCCAATTATATAAGTTAGTAATAGGATTTCGTTGTAGTTGCGTGATTTTAGTTTAATTACTGTATGTAAATTAGAAATGTATTTTTTCTATGATATACACTAATTGTATTTATTACTTTTCATATTCAAGTGAAACTACAATGAAGAATTAACTACGTATATAGATAATAAGTGAAAAAACTGATGCAAAAAACCAATGTGAGAAGAGAAATAAATTTTCTTTAAATAAAAAAAAGTAAAAAATAAGAAATTTTTTTATAAAAAAAATATCAGGTAAAAAAACAGTTGATTTATTAAATCAATAATTTTGATCAGCTGTTCTAATGGATGGAGCACGTGGTTTTGGTATAAAAGAATAACAAAAATAATTGATTTATATTAAAAATAGTTGATCAACTTTGTGAGGAACTTCTCGAGTTGGAAGAAATTGATATAAAGCTAACTTTTATTGATGAAATCATTCATAAATCAAACGACTACCAGCGGCCATTCTTGTTGTTACATTTTCGTAAGACGTGCTTAATTAATTCGGCAGTTGCGGAAATAGGCAACCTTACAGAATAAGGAAATTCCTTACGTTTGGTGAGGCATTTTTACGATTTTGTGCAAACTTGAACAATAACCGAACGCAACTCGAGCAATTCTACGTTTCGTAAGGCACAAGGCTTTACTAGCCTATAATAATTATATAATATATATATATATATATATATATATATATATATATAATATTTATATTATATATATATTATATATATAATATATTTTATTATTATTATTATTATTATAT
Source organism: Trachelipus rathkii (assembly GCA_015478945.1). Taxonomy (NCBI): domain Eukaryota; kingdom Metazoa; phylum Arthropoda; class Malacostraca; order Isopoda; family Trachelipodidae; genus Trachelipus; species Trachelipus rathkii. The sequence continues at coordinate 16,449 of JABUQX010089917.1, forward strand.
TATTATTTTTATTATTAATTATTATTATTATTATTTTATTATTATTATTATTATTATTATTATTATTATAGATTATTATATATTATTATTATTTTATTATTATTATTATTAGAACATTAGAAATTAAAAAGACAGTAAGAGTTTTTGGTGTGGGTGAAGCCACGTGGGGCCTATAAAGACTGTCCCAGTCAAACCAACCGAGAACCATCACCAAATCACATGCTCATGCAATCCATCAAAGCACTTAGGGCTTGTCCATCGCTAATATACAGACCACAAGTCTATAAACATGCTCATGCAAATCATAAAGTACCAGGGCTTGTAATAGGCTAATTATTTATACACAAAGTTCTAACAACTAAAATACAAAACTAAAAACTATTCTAAAGTATATTCATGCTACCACACTAATCTTCAATAACTTTTATGTAACATGCAATTAACACTTAATAATCACAGTAACTAAGACCAGCCATATATATATATATATACTATATGATACCCAAACATCAATACCTATACTAACCCTTCTTAAAATGGCATCGAGAAGCACTCACAACTCCTGTGGAACCATTCGCAAAAGTTTAACAAAACACTATTACTGAATGAATGTTTACTTATATCAAAGATGGCATGATTTCTTCTTAATTTTCTTGATTATGCCCCTCTCCCGTCCGTGCTCTACTATAAAAATTTATTGGTCTCCCATATTATCAACTAGGATGTAAATAATTTTGTAGACTTGTTCATGTCCCTTGAAAAATTGTCTCTCTCAGAAAAAAATTCCTACTCCTTCAGTGTGTGTGTCTTAAACCGTAAACCCAGAAATCATCCTTGTTTGCTCTACGTTGCACTCTCTTCAGCTATCTAAGTTTTTCTTTAAATAAAGGGCCCAACTTGTGAACAATACTCTATTACGGCCCAACATAGCTATTATACAGTTTACTTAATACTTCCTTGTAACAACATTGCGATTTATTATGCACAGCATCTTTATTTCCTGCTTCCAAACACTGATTAGCTATTTTCAAATTACTGTTTAATCAACGCCTAAATCTTTTCTTTGTCCACAGACTCAAGCCAAATCCCCATTCATATCGTTGTTAAAGCTTTTTATTTGAGTACTGTGAATAACGTTACATCTTTTTACTTTGAATTCATTTTGCCCACTTTCTGCCCACCCAGGAAGTTTATCAAGATCATTTTGAATCTTTTATACATCTTCCTATTCCTAAATGAGGTGGCCACTTTGGTATCATCTGCAAACTTAGAAACCTTGCATAGAAGACGATTATGGAAAAAAAAAAAATCTAAAAAAGATATATATACATATATATACTATTATATATATATATAGTATTATATATATATATATATAATATTTATATCATATTTATAGTGGGAGAGGAACACGTGGCGCAGCCACTGAACCTAATGGACACAACTACTTTACCTATTTTCCTATGATGTTTATTGCATTAAGTTGTACACATGTTTTCTAGTCCACAAACATCTTTTATCCAACGTGTACGCTCACTTAGCCACATGAAAGATCTTCTTCATCAGCTTTTATGTGGGGCCTTATTAAATGCTTTGCTAAAAGTTAAAAGTATAATGATCAACTGCATCTCTCGGTCAATGCAGTAAGTAATATATACCATAAATTCTAAAATGTTTGTCTGGCCGTGCTGGGAGTCATACAATACCTTGTTATCTCCTAAATATTTCTCTATATGACCTTCAGTCTTTTCCAGAACATTTTCAACCAGATATGTTAAGCTAGCTGGCCTATAATTTCCATAATTTTTCTTATACCTTTCTTATAATAGGCAACAACATATGGCTGTTTTCCATCATCTGTACATCACAAATGTAGGATCGCTTCAAAAATCAATACATTGCCTTTGCAATGCTGGTACTACTCTCTTTCAGAATTCTAACATATATACATCAGACCTGCAGCCTTCCGTTGGATCAATATGGTTAGTAAGTTTAATATCTTTTAACGTAAATTCAAATTCTGTAAGTCCTATTTGTTACATGCATACAAGAGCTATTAGTCTCCAAACTATTATCTAATCTTTCATCAGTAAACACTGAAGCAAAATAAGCATTGAAAATGTTGCCCACTCCTTTATCTTAAGTCACAAATATTCCATTCAATTTTAATTGATTCCTTTGTCCATAATTTACTTTTAATTTATAAAAGTAAAAAACTTCTTTAGGTCTTTATTGACGTTCCTTGCTAAATTAATTTCTGCTTCTCTCTCTGCCTTTGTTATTGACTGGTTTAAGTTCATTTCTATTTTTCCTATAATTTTCTCAAATCTGGCCTCCTATTACTACATTGAAATATTTTAACAAACTCTACGATTTTCCTTGATTTTCTCTCTATCTCTCTATTCACCAAACAGGTTTTCTCTTCGCAACCCTAATGGGTTTATCTTTAAAACATACTGAATGAATATTCATTAAATTTGCTTAAAATGTTCCCAAATGATAAAACATTTTTTGGTGTCTTTAAACTCTTTATCCAGTCAGTTGTACAGCATGTCGAAATTTGTTAAAATCGCCATTTCGGAAATCTAAGATCTTATCCTTATTAACTTGCAATTTGGGCCAAGATATACATTCATATTAAATCCAATTATATTATGGGTAACTAAGTCTAAATTCCATAACTCTAACCTCATCCACCATTCTTTCATCGTTAGTTAATATTAAGTCTAAGAGTGCAGTCGTTGTTTTAGTGGGTTCATGGACCATACTGGCTTCAAAACATTATCTTAGTATTCAATTTATACATACAAGAACTACTATGGTCCATTTAGACCAAGAATCCAATTGAATGCAGGAAAATTCAAATCACTCATATGATATATCATTTTTCTTCTGTGGCCATGATGTCTAAATTTCTTTCACAAATTCCGCGTCTAATTCTTGACTCTGGCAGGAGGTTATAAAAATGACCCTATTTCTAATGATTTATTGTACTAAGGATCATATACCCACACCAATTCAATATCATGATTAGTTTTAAAGTCAGTCATTAATACAGATTGAATATTGCTTTTAACATAAAGAGCCACACCACCACCCTTCTTTCCTCTACGCTGGTATAAATAAAGTGATATCCTTCTATTTCCTATTCCTGAAAGGAGTCCCCTATATATATAATTCTTCATTATAGTAAAGAATATTCATTATACACTATATTCTTTCCATTAACCCATACTTGCTATGGCAAATAAATGTCTGATTCTCATTATGGTATAACTAAATACAGCTCATCTTTTTTATTTTCTAAGGCTATGAGCATTTGTGTAAAAGCATTTGATATTCGATATGCTGTTATTTTTATTGCTATCATCATTATTTGAACCTGTAACAACAGTAGTTTTATTTTTCTCACCACTATTAAAAGTTGCCATTTTGTTTTATTCGTATCAGATTAGCCCATTATCTACCAAATATACTATATCTATCATATAAAGCAAGTCTCCAAACAGGTTCTGGAAAAAGCCTAACACTTTACGACTCAAGTGAACTCCA
>JABUQX010089917.1:25000-28965 GCA_015478945.1 Trachelipus rathkii
AAGTTTTGGAACTGAAAAGTTTCCTTTGTTTCAGTTTTTGAAATTAAAGGTTTATCCTGATCACGTTAGCTTCACCTTTCTTTTTAACAATTTCAGCAATGTCTTGGATGATAGCGTTTTAAATGTCGCATTATTTAAAAGGATTAATAGATTTGTGACCCCATGAGTAACTGGTAGTAAGGTAGACTCTTTTGTGCATGATCGAACTGACTGTTTCCCATCAACTGTGTTAACTATTTCATATTGACAAATGAAAGTATTTTTATCATCAGAGTGAGTAATATATTTAAATACATGAGGTGTTTTCGATTTTGGTTTACTTGACATGATTTTTCTAGGATATAAACTTATTAAATAAGTGTTCTATGAAGTTACGACTTTTTTATTTTGAATAATAAATATACATAATCAAATTTCTGGAAAAAAAGAGAATATATAATTATAATATTTATATATAATTATATATATATGTATATTATATTATATATATATTATATATATATATATATATTATATATATATATATATAATATATATAGGATTATATTATATTTATAATATATATATATTATATATCATATATATATATAATATTTATATGATATATATATATTAATTAGTATATATAATATATATTTATATATATATATTATATTATATATATAGATACTTATATATATATATGTATATAGAATATATATATATATATATAATAATATATATATATATATTATATTATGTATTATATAGTAGTTAGTTTACAGTACAGTCTCACGTCTACGTTTTTTTCTCAAAAAGTATAAGAGATATAGGTCTGAAACTTGGAATATTTATATTGGGGTTAATTTTTTTCTTTATAGCTCGAATCGTGTAAATTTCAAGTCTGTAGGATTTTGTATATAGAGGGTGGTCACCCCGAGGTTTGGACGCCGATATTGGCTTACGCCTTGTGGCGTGTCTGCATGGTGAGTTTGGCTAACGAGCGTTTTGGACGCGGACACTCGTGGCGGTTCTAAACAGACCTGAAGGTCTGTTTACCGACAGACACAGACAGAGCGCGCGTGCGCATGCACATACACATTATTATTATTATTATTAATCGGAGATTCGATTCGAAGATCAATCCTGAGTCGATAAACGATCCCTGTAAGATCGTTTTACGCACTCCACTTTGAATTCCGCGTGGCGCGTCTTTCGCATCCGTTTTTGACTGCCGAGTTGAGAGGCAGCCTGCTCCGACTGCCGAACTTATCGTATCGTGTCTAAAATTTGGGGATGGTTAGAGATGAGGAACCTCAAGTGGTATACGAAAGTTTACGTCCCATGGGTCCCCAAGGGGGACCCACCCATTAAAACATTTAAAATATTGACGTAGAAAGCTGAAATTTGGTGAGAGGATGCAGAGTTGAGTTCTAGAAGACTTGGTATACGGAATTCAGAGTTGTCGGCACCGTCTGGAAGCCGCACTGCGGTGTTGTTAATAAACAGTTCGTATAACAACAATGTTGATGTCCTTATAAGGGTTAACGAGGTCGTAGGAGTTTCGAATATGAATTGTTTAAGTCGTATGGGTGTCTAAGGACCCCATGGTAAAAGGGGGGGGTCTGATGAAAAAAGAGCAAGAGTGCAGAACAAAGGAAAGAAGAAGAAAGGAAGAAAGAAGGAAGAAGGAGAATGAGAAGGAGAAGAATGAGGAAGGTGGAAGAAGAATGAGCGAAGGAGGGAGTAGGAGTTGATCAGTGCACCGGTGCAGGGCCGGTGGCGGTGCCGAGTTATTAATATTTGTGTAATGATACAATGATTGGTGTCCTTATATATGTTATTGGGTCTGTGGAATTTCGAAAATATGGTTTCAGAACATCAAGAAATAAATTTCTTATTGCTTGTTTATGCTTATGACTTACAAAAATTTATCGTTTTACATACCCTAAAGTAAATCACTAATTCAAACCACCATTCAAGCCCCATCCAGCCATCCTCCTCTGTGATCTTGATGCTTTGATTAAGGTCACATTTTGAGTATCATTTTTGGATAAACATAACATAAAATCAAGTTCTTTATACAAACATCAACCAATATATGTTGACGTAACAAAGTTTTCGCATTAATAAAGCCTACTTAGCATCATCTGAACTATGAATATAACCCACAACGAGAAACTTAGCCCATCTTAGACAGGAATAAATGGTTAACGTTAACAAAGTTTCATACTTAACAACAGTAAAGTAAAAATACATAACATCAAAACGTAACTTATTCACACTTGTTCAAGCATATCTCTAACATACAAATGTTAATTTTACATTAAAATGGTGATATGTAACAAAAATTTGCCATCAGTGTGTAATTATCATACAGAGCAATGAGTATAAATGCTAACGTAACAAGTTTTCACATTAATAAAAGTAACATAGCATCAACTGAACTAAGAATATAATGTACAAAGGCAATGCCAGACACATCTTAGCACAAGAATAAACTGCTAACCTTAACAAAGATCCACATTAACATAGCCAATAATACTATTGGTACAACAAACAAAGTAAAGTTTTATCCTCTGTAAAGCTATACTATGAACATAACATACTTAACACACAAAGCTATCACGAAAACGCCAGCCCAACATTTAAACAAAAGCGTACATAAGGGGGATAAACATTTTTTCAGGTGTATACATATAATTTCCAATAAAGAACATAAATAAATACAATACATTCATACATATAGTTTTTTAAATATTTAACCATCTAATCAGGTTCATAGGCTTCCGCATAAATTGAGCAAGTCTAAATAGTTTCTCCCAGAGTTCCACATCTGAATGATGTACATAATACAACTTGCTGCACTTCACGGTATTCTACGTTCTTTCGCTCAACAACATCATATCCTTCGCTCCCGCAGCGAGAAAGTAAACGTTCTGGCTGATAGTTATAAGGAATTTCTGTATACTGCATTATACGGGATATCCACAATGTTTTAGTGTAAATATCGCGTAAGATTGACACCTGTAGCTATATGATTATGGCAACAACTTTTAAGATGAGACTTAAGTCGTATTTTCCATGTTAAACAATAAGCTGTTAATATTTGCAGATGTCTGACAGTGGAACCCTATAGCACGCGCATGAATGTGGAAGCATCATTAGGTTTCAAAGGTTGCAGTAATAATTTTTTAAACATTATCAGATGCAGTGAAGCGACATCTATTCTATTTATCCGCTAATCTGTCACACTCTGATTCATCAAGAGACGATCAGCAGATGACCATACTCAGCTTTATCAGCTTCGGGCTTTCGATAAATATTGAAGAATTTTCAACCTGATATGATTAAAGGTATACTTTTACTTGCACTCAATTGGAACACAGGTAATAATATTGCTCTCCATTGTTTTAAACGAAAAAATGATAAATGAACACATGATAGCGATATATACCAGATCCTCGTAAAGAGCGCGCACTCTGTAGAAGCAAGACGAGAGGCTATATATCAACACAGCGAAAGAATGCTTACTGGCGAATTCGTAATGTATATAACAACCTTATAGGTATGAGATTCTTTGTTCAAGCCAATCAGAAAGAAGTAAACAAGAATACGACTAGAATGGAATCACATCAGTTCAACGGGTATATAATTCGCTAGACACACAAAAAGCAACAACAACAACAACAAGCAACAAACACAACAACAACACAACAACAAACAACAACAAACAACAACAACAACAACAACACACAACAACAACAACAATAACATAGTACAGAAGAATAAGTTTTTATATACCATAGCCTACGAATAATAGCTACGTAACATTGTTTTCATGATTAATAAAGCTAATAGCATTACAGAAACTAAGCATATATTGTACATAAGAAATCTTAAAACACTTACTAGAATAAACAACTAACATTACGAAAAGCTCCATACTTAACAACGGTAAAGTACATAGCACAGCATACAAAACG
>JABUQX010089918.1:0-15000 GCA_015478945.1 Trachelipus rathkii
CGTTTTGTAGCTGTGCTAGGTATTTAACCTTGTTAAGTATGGAGCTTGTTAATGTTAGTTGTTTATTCTAGCGTAAGGTGTGTTAGATTTTCTTATTGTACAATATATTCTTTAGTTATGGTAATGCTATGTTAGCTTTATTAATATTAAAACAATGTTACGTTAGCATAGTATTCGTAGGTTGGTATACTAAAGAACTTTATTCTTGTACTATTAATTGTTGCTGCTGTTGTTGTTCGTTGTTGTTGTTGTTGTTGTTGTTGTTGTTGGTTGTTTGTTGTTTGTTTGTTGGTTGTTGTTGTTCGTGTTGTTGTTGTTGTTTGCTGTTGTTGTTGTTAGTCTAGCGAGAATGAGCTCCCTTTCTGATGTAGATTCATTGTAGTTCGTTATTCTTGTTTACTTTCTTCTGACTTGGTTGAAGAAAGAATTCATTTCTTAAGGGTTGTTTTATACATACGATCGCCAGTAGCATTTTTCGCTGTGTTGATATGATAACCTCTCGTTCTGCTTCTACAGACGTCCTCTTTACGAGGATCTTGTAATACCACGATGTGTCATTTTACATTTTTTCGTAAAACGAATGGAGACAATATATACTGTGTTCCATTGGAGGTGCAATGTAATATACCTTTAATCTATCATTTGAAGAATTTCTTCAAATATTATGAAAGCCTCGAAGCTTGGATTAAAGGCTGAGTATGGTCTCTGTGACATTTCCGTCTCTTGATGAAATCAGGAGGTGACAGATTGAGCGGATATAAAAGAATAGATGTTGCTTTCACTGACAGTCTGATAATTGTTAAAAGTATTGATGGTACGCAACTATTGGAAACCTAATGATGCTGTCACATTCATGCGTACGTGTATAGGGTTCACTGTTCAGAATCGCAATATTAAAAGCTTTGTTTAACATGAAAACGACTTAAAGTCCCTCATCTTAATGTTCTTTGCCATAATTACATATAGCTCATGGTTGTAAATTACGATATTTGTACACTGAAACATGTGATTCCGTATAATGAGTATACAGAATGTCCTTAATAACTATCAGCAGGATACGTTTATTCTCGCTGGCGGGGAGCGAGTGAGTGTTGTTTGACGAAAATTGCAAAAATGTTTAGTGCAGCAAGTTGTATTTATGCATACATCCTTTCGGATGGTGTTGAATCTCTGGAGAAAAATATAGAACTTGCTCAATTTATGCGGAATCCTATGTCCACTGATTAGATGGTTTAATATATTTAAAAACTTATATGTTTGGAAACTTTATTTATTTAACTGTTCTTTTATTGGAAATTATATGTTATCACATGAAAACATGTTTTACTGCCGCCTTATGTACGCTTTGTTGTTTAAGATGTTGGGGCTGGTTGTTTATTCGTGTAGCCGTTGTGTGTTAAGTATGTTATGTTCATAGTTTAGCTTTACAGAGAATAAAACTTTAACTTGTTTGTCTTACCAATAGTTTATATGCCTAGTGTTAAGTGTGGAGTCTTTGTTAAGGTAGCAGTTTATTCTTGCTTAAAATGTGTCTGGCTTTGCTTTGTACATTATATTCTTAGTTCAGTTGATGCAATGTTAGCTTATTATGTGAAAACTTTGTTACGTAGAGTATACTCGCATCGGTCTGTATGATATTACACACTGTTATGCAAATTTTTGTTAACATAATCCACCATGTTAATGTAAATTAACATTGTTTTGTTAGATGAAAAAGTGTGAATAGTTACGTTTTTGATGTTATGTTAGTTTACTTAACTGGTGTTAAGTGTGAAACTTTGTAACGTTAACCATTTATTCCTGTTAGATGGGCCTAAGTTTTTCGTTGTGGGTAATTCATAGTTCGATGATGCTAAGTAAGTTTATTTACTGTGAATAACTGTTGGTTACGTTACAATATTGGTGATGTTTGTATAAGAACTTGATTTTATGTTTGTTATGTTTATTCCAAAATGATACTCAAAATGTGACTTAAATCAATTAGATCCATAGATCACAGATGGTCAGGAGGGTGGCTGAATGGTGGCTTAATGGTGGTTTGAATTAGTGATTTACTGCTTAGGGTATGTAAAACATAATTTTGTAAGGTAATAAGCATAAAAAGAATAGAAAATTTTATTTCTGATGGTTATTGAAACATTATTTTCGAATTCCAGACCCAATAAACATATATAAGGACACCAATATTTGTATCATTACACAAATATTTAATAACTGGCAGCCGCACGGAGCCAGCAACGGTGCAGCTGTCAACTCCTATCCTCCTTCCTCATTCTTGCTTCCCACTTGCCTCATTTTTCTTCCTTCTCATTCTCTTCTCCTTTCTTCTTCCTTTCTTCTTCTTCTTTGTTTTTGCACCTGTGTCTTTTTTTCAGTCAGGACCCCCCCTTAATGGGGTCTAGACCCCCCGATACGAGACTTTACAATATATTCGAAGCTCTATCGACTGCTACCTTATAAGACTCAAAATTGTTGTTATACACTGTTTATTAACTAAGTCACCGCAGTGGTCAGCACGGGTGCCGAGCAACTCCTGAATTCCTATACAAGTCTTCTAGCAACACCTCAACTCCTGCATCCTCTCACAAATTTCAGCTTTCTACCGTCAATATTTTAATGTTTTAATGGGGGTGGGTCCCCTTTCGGGGGGCCCATGGGGACGTAACTTCGTATACACTGAGTTTACCTCATCACTAAACATCCTCCAAATTTTAGCAACGATAACGAATAAGTCGGGAGTCGGAGGCAGGCTGGCTCTCAACGTCGGAGTCAAAACCGGATGCGAAGAAGAAACCTTGGCGGATTCCAAAGTCGGAGTGCGTAAAAAAACGATCCTTTACAGGAATCGTTTTTTCGACTCAGATTCGATTTCCCTAATTTTTAATCTTCAGAAATATAATAATAATGTGTATGTGTATGAGCACGCGCGCTCAGTCTGTGTCTGTCGGTCAAACAGAATCCTTCGGTCGTGTTATTGACACCCAGGGGTTCGGTCGCCCAAACGCTCGTTAGGCCTAAACTCACCCATGCAGAAGCAACAAGGACGTAAGCGCAATATCGGCGTCCAACCTCGGGGGTGACCCACCTCTATATACATCCTACAGACTTGAAATTTTACACGGATTCGAGCTTATCCATATATAGATTATATTCCAAGTTTCAGACTGATTATCTCTTATACTTTTTGAGAAAAGCTTGTAGAGCGTGAGACTGTACTTAACTACTATATATATATTTATTTATATTATTATATATAATTATATATATATATATATATATATATATTATTATATATATATATATATATATTATACTATAATATATATAATATAAATATATATATATATATCTATATATATATATACTATATATAATATATAATATATATATATATATATATATATTTATATATATAATATATATATTTATATATATTATATATATAGTATTATATTATATAACTATAGTATTATATATATATAATTATATATTTAAATAAAAATAAAAAAATAACCATAATATAAATAGTTTAATATAAAAAACTGAATATATTTCTCTTTTTCCAGAAATGAATATGTATATTTTTTTCAATGCTAGTCATCTAAAATCTATACATAACTTTAATTAATTAAGTTTTAATATCTTAGAAATCCTGTCAAGCTAAACCAAAAATCGAAACACTCTGTTTTGAATATATTACTCACTCTGTGATAAAAAATACTTTCATTTGTCAATATTGAAATAGTTAACACAGTTGATGGGAAAATCAGTCAGTCTCCGATCATGCAACAAAAAGAGTCTACCTTACTACAAGTTACTCCATGGGGTCAAATACTCTATTAGATTCCTTTAAATTAATGGAACATTTAAAAACGCTATCATCCTACATTGTCCTGAAATTCTTCTCAAATACGAAAGTAAGTAATGAAAATTCAGGAGAAAACCTTTAATTCCAAAAACTCAGACTAAAGTGAAACTTTTCAGTTGCCATAAACTTGTTCTGTCTATTGTTAAGTGAAAAATTAATATACAATTGATTATTAATGCTTGTTAAAGATATGACCCATTTAGTTTTCTTTGCATAAACGAGGATTGAAAGCCTTCTGTGTGGAAGCATGGCTTGAGAAGTGTAAGCTTTTTGTCTGGAAAAATTTTCTAAGATATTTCTAGGAGATGGAATAGAATAAAAAAATAAGCTTAAAAATGGCATAAGGGCCGCTTTGTGCATTTAAAAATGGATACTTACCCATGGCCAAGCTAAATTATTTTGTCAATAATTTTATTTATTTGGACGAAGATAAAAACATTATTTAAACGTTAGCAGTAAAGAAAAAAATACTCAGCATTTCAGCGAATATATTTATTCAAGAATTTGTTACTGACATCTTTAAAGAATTTTCGAAATAGCAAGAGACAAGTAATTAGCTTAGTGGATAACGGATAACATGATCAGTACGATTGAAAATTAAATAAGGAAATGAGGGTGGATAGGAAATTGGTAAGTGTGATACTGATTTTATTGAATGTCAAAACGAAAAAAGTAATATTGTTTTCAGAATGAACTTGATAAAACTATGAAAAGCCTATGTTCGATAACGTTAGCATTGCACACATGAGATGTGGAGGTTCATACTTTTACCGTTTAGCAGTGCGTGATGGTTTCCACAATACTCATAGAGCAAATCTTATAAGCAGGGCTGAAAAATAGCAAAAGCAGCAGTACCCAAATTAATGGAAGTTCCCTAAAGAATCAGAGCTGCAAAAGTGGCCAATTCTAGGTCAAAGACATAGATGGGGAAAGTACATGTTTAATGCTCTATAAGTCTAAAGGCTTCTGCAACTAAAAGATTTGTAGTAGTATGATGGCTGCCGGTACTTCTGACTTTCTCTCTCCGACATCAGTGGGAACAAATCAAACACTCGAGAATTATTAAAACAACCTCATATTTAACAAAAATATCACTCAGAAGACTTGACTGCAGGAATTTTATAGAGAACGGATTTTAGCAAATCACAAAATATTCCATTGAAAAGAAGGAAAAGAATGCTTAACTGAAATAAAAATATTTTTGTCGACAATCTTTGTTTAGAATCTTTTTCAGAACTGAAGATCTGATATTTAAAGCTTGGAGTGTTCTTTGCGAACTAGGACTTAAAATGAATAACGCTATCGAACAGAAATCTGGGCTGGAGTCAGATAGTTCAGCAGTTTCAGGAATCCTCCCTTGTAGAATTTTGTCAGATGTAGATAAGGTCAGAATTTGCAGATAATGGGAAAGAATTGGAGCATGCAGAAAAGCGATTGAAAAAACTAAAAAGACAATCTACTAGTAAAACACATTCAACCTAAATATCTTCTAGAAAAAAATATAAAAGGCATAGAATTCCATAATAGTAGATGGAATAATGGAAATCGACCGAAAATCAAAGTTATCAGTTAAAGAGGCAATCACTGCTATCTCTCAAATTTTGGCAAGATGGCCGCTTGCACAATTACAGGCTTTGGCTCCTATTCAAGTGAATGTTGAGGTTATTTTCTCTTTAAAAAATAATAAAAACGGATCTAAGGACATCGTTAAAGGAGGATTTGTAATGATGGTTTTATTTTTAAGAACATTGTTTTTGTAATAAATTTATATTTACATTGGTCTTCGCTCGTTCAAAGAGAAATTGATTTTAAAAGTTAGGAAGAAGTGAATTATATATATATAGTATATATATAATATATATATATAAATATATATATTTATATATATATAGTGTTATAATATATATATATATATATATATATATATATATATATATATATATATGATATATTATATTATATATTTATTATATATATTATATATATTTATATATATATATATATATATATATTACACGATTATTATATATATTATATATATATATTACTATATATATAATATATATATATATTATATATATTTATATATATATATTTATACTCGTATAATTATATATAGTATATATATATACATATATTATTATATAATATATTATATATAATTATATTATATATTATTATATATATGATTATATTATATATATACACGAATATAAATATCTATTATATCTATATATTATATATATATATATATATATTATATATATATTATATATATACTATATTATATATATATTATATATATATATTATATATACAAATCTGTTTTTGAATAAAATTATATTTATTATGTTCAGGCTCATAGTTCAATGAGGAATTATTTTAAACTTTAGGATGAATCTAAAATATGATTTTTATTCTTTTTAAGAAAAAAAATAATACAATTATATATACGTAACTTTACAGGGGCAGTTATCGTTCAAAGAGGAAATTATATTAAAATTTAGGAAGAAAGTGATATTCCTTTTCTGTATTTCTTAAAATTCTTTATTTTTATAAATATTTTCTAAGTTTCTAATTCAAAGTTAATAAAGATGTCCTTAAAAACATTTCAATTTCATCATACCTCAAAATTTTGTATCAGAATTAATGATTTCATGACTGTAAATGGAGACGGAATTAATCTACAGGGGTCGGAGCGGAGCCGAGCGGAAGTCGGAGCCTCGAAGACATTTTAAAATGCCGGAGCCGGAGCGGAGTCGGTCCGCGTTTTTAAAATTGCTGGGGCCAGAGCGGGAGTCGGAGCCGGGTAATTTTAAAATGCTTGAGCCGGAGCCGGGTAATTTTAAAATGCTGGAGCCGGAGCCAGAGTCGGAGCCGGAAAAAAATTTGCCGGCTCCGCAGCCCTGATAATAATAATAATAAATAATAATAATAATAATAACAATAATAATAATAATAATAATAATATTTATTATAGGCTACTATGAAATTCACCTATTAAAAACTAGTTCCAAAAAACTAATTAATAATTATAAGAAATGACAATATTTATATTTAGCCCACTCTAATTTTGATTTTCAAAATTTAATTATCTTTCAAACCAAGAATAAAAGTAGAATTTTTTTTTTTAAATTAAAAAATCTAATAAGAATAATAAATTTTTAATAAAATTTTAGGCTACTGGATAACAAATATATTTTTAATTTGTAAATTTTATACTACTACTTCACTAAACTAAAAATAATAATATAATAATATCAATAATTAATAAGAAGTAATAATAATAATAATAATAATAATAATAATAATAATAATAATAATAATAATAATAATAATAATAATAATAATAATAATAATAATAATAATAATAAAGTGTGACTGGTGGAGAAGTGAAATTATATTCATATTAAAAATAGTCATCATTAAATTTTCATAATGATTAATAATAATATAATAATATAATACATAATAATAATAATAATAATAATAATAATAATATAATAATAATAATGTTTAAGTCAAAAACATTGAATTATCATAAAATTGTTTCCATGTATATATATATATCTATATAGGTATATTATATATTTATATAATAATATATATATATATAATATATATGATATACCAGTATAAGATAGGTGATCACATTCTAATAGAATATACTGTACTGTATCTTCTCTGTAGCCAACAACAGTAGTAGTTTTGTGCCATTGAGTGAGAGCGTGTTTCTTTTTGCTCTCCCATTTTATTTACAAGTGAATTTAATTAACAAATTGGTGTTGTGTATCTAAATGGTTTTTAGAAACTTGTACTGTATACTGTACTTATTTTTGTGATTATTAAGTTGTCAATTTATTTTAGTCGAGTATTGGAATAGGTCAGTGTTTGATAGCCTAACCCAAGCTAGCATAGTTAAGAGATTTACTGTATTCTGTGTGGAGGTTTATTTGGAGTTAATAATTGTTACTTTAATTTGGTGATAATTTAAATTAAATTAGGTTTCCCAGAGTCATAGACTACAGTAAAATAATAGGTACAAGTTAGTAAAGCTTAAAATATAAATTAAAGTATAAAGTATAATTTAAAGTATGTATGCTCTGTGTGATAACTGTGGGACTGTGAGAGGTGAATTTGTCAATAGCTGCCCGGTTTGTGTTTTGAATGCAGAGAATGTGTTCTTAAGGAAGGAGATTGCAAGACTAAATGAAAATATGAATGAATTGAAAGATTTTGTATTTGAGTTGAGAAAGGTGGAAAGTGTTAGGAAAAAAGTTAGTAAGGATGTAGAGGCGAGGAGGAAGCGAGATATAGGGGTAGATAGGAATAGTGATTCACCTAGGCAGTAAGATGAGAGGGAAAAAGATAAAGCAGTTGATAATAGGTCTGCAGATGAATGGAGAGTTGTAGAAAATAGAAATAATTAGATGAGGATCTCGAAAGTCAGTCAACCTGTGCCTTGCAGTAACAGGTTCGGCTGTCTTCCAGATGGGGAAGGATCAGAGAGAGCCATGGTAATGTTGAGTTTTCTAAGGGGAAGACTGATATGCATTGCAATAACGATACTAGATAGGACTTTTCAAAATAAGGATAAAAAGAAACGATTGAGTGTATGTTATCCAGGTGCCAGATTGAGTGATATCGTGAATAGGATAGATAGAGAGATTGATTCTACAAATGTTGATTCAAATGTGATTGTGCATGTGGGTACAAATGATATAGGACGTCAGAAGGTCAGAAGAATTAATAGCAGATTGTAGGAGGTTGATTCAGAAGATGAAAGCTGGAGGAAGAAGGTGAATGATTTCTGGGATTTTACCTAGGTTAGGTGCAGGTCAGGAATGGGGAAGTAGGGCTTTAGGTGTAAATGAAACGGTTAGGAAATTATGTTTTTCAGAAAATATTAGTTTTGATTTGGTGGAGAGAATTTCTGGTAAGACTTTTTGAGCAGATGGAGTAACACTTGAGTCGGTAAAGGTGTTGAGCTTTTTCAGTACATGTATTGGGATAAAGATCTTTTGCAGCAGATGGAGTTCACTGGAGTCGTAAAGGTGTTGGGCTTTTCAAGTACCAGTTTGGAGACTTGTTTATCAAAAAACTAAGTAAATTTGGGGGATAATGGGCTTACAGCTCTACTAATGACATGGCAATTTAATAGTGGTGAGAAAAATAAAACTACTGTTTGTTTACAGGTTCAAATAATGTGATAGCAATAAAAATAACCATTTCGAATATCAAATGCTTTTTACACAAATGCTCATAGCCTTAGAAATAAAAAGATTGAGCTGATTAGTTATACCATAAATGAGAATCTAGACATTATTTGCATAGCTGAAGTATGGGTTAATGAAGAATTATATGTATAATGAAGATATATACTATAATGAAGAATTATATAGTATAGGTGGAGCTCCTTTTCAGGAATATGAATAGAAGGATATTCATTTATTTAATACCAGGTAGAGGATAAGAAGTGGTGTGGTGGCTTTTTATGTAAAACAAATTCAAATTCGTATTATGCCTGACTTTAAAACTAATCATAATATTGAATCGGTGTGGGTAGATATTCTTTTGTACAATAAATCATATAGCAGAATAGGGTCATTTTATAGACTCCTGGCCAGAGTAAAGAATTAGACGCGGAATTTGTGAAAAAAATTTAGACAGCAGCACAGTTTAAAAGAAAAATGTATAGTCATAATGAGTGATTTGAATTTTCCTGGCATTCAATTGGATTTCTTGTCTAATATGGACCATAGTAGTTCTGTATTTATAAATTGAATACTAGATAATGTTTTGAGCAGATGGTCATGAACCCACAAACAACGATTGCAAAAACTTTAGACTAATTTTACTAACGATGAAGATATGGTGAGGAGGGTTTGGAGTTTGGAGAATTTAGGACTTAGTGACCATAATATAATTGGATTTAATAAGAATGTGATATCTGGCCCAAATTGCAAGTTAATAAGGAAAGATTCTTAGATTGCCGAAATGGCGATTTTAAAATTTGAGACATGCTTAGGGTACAACTGACTGGGAAGAGTTTAAAGACAAAAACTGTTTAATCATGTGGAACATTTTAACAATTTTTAATGAATATATCAGTATGTTTTAGATAAACCCATTTAGGGTGGCGAGAGAAACTGTTGGTGGAACGAGAGATAAGAGAGAAATCAAGAAAAGCGTAGATGTTTTAAAATATTCAATGGTAGTAATAGGGAGGATGATTTAGAAAATTATAGGAAAAATAGAAATGAACTTAACCAGTCAATAACAAAGGCAGAGAGAGAAGCAGAAATTAATTTAGCAAGGAACAGTAATAAAGACCTAAAGAAGTTTTTTAACTTTTTTATAAATTTAAAAGTAATTATAGGAACATTGATCATAAAATTGGATGGAAAATTAGTTGGACTTAAGCTAAGGGAGTTAGGTCAACATGTTTCATGCTTTATTTTCGTTCAGTGTTTGACTGATGAAAGATTAGATAATAGTTTTGGAGACTAATAGCTCTTGTTTGCATGTAACAAATAAGCTTACAGAATTTGAAATTGACGTAAAAGATATTAAACGTTTACTAGACCATATTGATCCAGTAAAGCTGCAGTTTGATGGTTATATGGTAGAATTCTGAAAGAGAGTAGTACCAGCATTGCAAAGGCAATGTATTTGATTTTTGAGCGATCTACATTTGGTGAGGTACCAGATGATGGAAAACAGCATATGTTGTGCCTATTTATAAGAAAGGTAGTAAGGAAAATTTGGGAAATTATAGGCCAGCTAGCTTAACATATCTGGTTGTAAAGGTTCTGGAAAAGTTAACTGAAGGTCATATAGAGAAATGTTTGAGAGATAAAAGGTTGTATGACCCAGCACGGCCAGACAACATTTTTAGAAATTTATGGTTTATTATTTACTGCATTGACGCGAGGAATGCAGTTGATATTAATAATTTAGACTTTAGGCAAGCATTTAATAGGTGCCCACATAAGCTGATGAAAGAAGTTCTTGCAATGTGGTATAGTGTGGAGGTAATGGTTGATTAAAAGCAGTGGTTGGGACTAGAAAACAGTGTGTACAACTAAATGGCAATAAGTCATCATAGGAAAATAGTGAAGAGTGGTGTCCCATAGGGTTCAGTGCTGGGGTCAGTTGTTCTCATTATAATATATATATATATTAATATATATTATATATATATATATATATATATATATATATATATATAGTATAATAATATAGTATATTATATATAAATGATTTTAAAATAGGGACTTAATGCAAGGTTTTCAGTTTTGCAGATGATCCAAGTGGCCACTGCATTTAGGAATAGTGAGATGTTAAAGATTCAATAATGAATCTTGATAAACTTCTTGGTGGGCAGATAAGTGGCAAATGAAATTTCATAGTAAAGAAGTGTAAGTTATTCACCAAGGTTCTCAAATATAAAGCTTTTAACAACGATATGAATGGGGATTGGCTTGAAGTGTGGACCAAGAAAAAGATTTAGGCGTGATTATAAAACAGTAATTTGAAAATAGCTAATCAGTGTTTGGAAGCAGGAATTCAAGTAATAAGCATGCCTGGGCGATAATAAAATCGCAATGTGTTTACATAGGAAAGTATTAAGTAATACTGTAATAATAGCTATGTTAGGCAGTATAATAGAGTATTGTTCACAAGTTTGGGCCCTTATTTAAAGAAAACTTAGATATGCTAGAGAGAGTGCAACGTTGAGCAACAAGGATGAATTTCTGGGTTTGAGGTTAAGAGCTATGAGGAGAGGCAAGGAGTAGGAATGTTTTCTGTGCGAGACATTTTCCGAGGGGACATGATACAGTCTACAAAATATTTTACATTATTGATAAATATGGAGAACCATAATTTTTCAATAGTAAGAGCACGGACAGTTGACCAGGGGCATAATAAGAAATTAGAGAAATCATGCATCTTGATATAAAAAAACATTCATTCAGTAATAGGGTGTTAAAATTTTGGAATGGTTTGCCACAGGAGGTTGTTGAGTGCTTCTCGATTGCAACATTTTAAGAAGGGTCGATAGGTAATTTGGATGGTTTGGAGTATATATAGGATTTTTACTAAGCAATTGCTGGTTCTTAGTTACTGTAGTTATTAAGGTTAATTGCATGTTACTATAAAGTATTGAAGCTTGTAGTGTGGTTAGCATGAATATACTTTAGATATAGTTTTTTCTTAGTTTTTTGATTTTAGTTGTAGACTTTGTGTATAATATGTAAGTTATTGAAAGCCCTAGGGTACTTTATGGATTTGCATGAGCATGTGTTTATAGATTTGGTGTGTTCTGTATATGCGATTGACAAGCCTAAGGTGCTTTGTGGATTTGCATGAGCATGTTGTTTTGGTGATTGGTTCTGTTGGTTTGACTGGGACGTCTTTTATAGGCATGTGGCTTCTTACTGTCTTTTATTTCTAATGTTCTAATAATAATATATAATATAATATAATAATAATATAGATAATAATAATAATAATAATAATAATGAAATTTTACAATAATATTTGTTGCTACTAATAACATAATAATAATTAATAATAATAATAATAATCATATATATATATATAAAAATTTAGTAATATCTATATATATAGTATATATATATTATATATATATTATATATTATATTATATATTATATATATAGTAATTATTATAGGCTAGTAAAGCCTTTGTGCTTACGAAACGTAAGAATTGCTCGAGTTTGCGTTCGGTATTGTCAAGTTTTGCACAAAATCGTGAAAAATGCTCACCAACGTAAGGAATTTCCTTAATTCTGTAGGTTGCTATTCCGAACTTGCCGAATTATTAAGCACGTTTCTTACGGAAATGTAAACAAAACAGTGGCGCGTTGGTAGGTCCGTTTAAATTATATGAGCTGTTTCATTCAATAAAATTAGCTTTATATCTAATTTCTTCCAAATCGATGAAGTCCATCACAATAGTTGATCAACTATTTGTAATATAATTCATATTATTTTTTTTATTTCTTTTTTATATAAACAGCTTACGTACGGACGACTAAGGTCTTGCGAGTACTCCCAGCAGAGAATTTTCTAAAGCTAATTCATGAGACGCAGTATTGTCGAATCCTTGATTAAAACCTAAGTTCTTATCCAGGGTTGGCACGAAAAAAATAAAATGATTTAAATCAACTGATTTTTTTACGTGATTTTTTTTTATAAAAAAAAAACATGATTTTTTTATTTTTTTTTTATTTTAAAGGTAATTTTTTTTTTCTAAATTAATAATTATTCCTAATTATCACCGGATTAATGATAAGTATTTTTCATCTATATAATATGTAGTTTCAAATCATTTTAATAAAGAAATAAATACAATTTGAGTAATTAATATAAAATAAAGTATAGGTATAATTTAATAAATTTAATAAAATTAATACTGCTACTAATACTACTACTACTACTACTGAAGCTTATATTATTAGGAAGTTAGGTAATAATTAAGTATTATTTATATTTATTAAATATATATAAAATGAAATTTTTCCAATAAAAATCAAAAATAATCAAAAAAAAAAAAAATTTCTAAAAAATATATCCCAATCTTCTCC
Source organism: Trachelipus rathkii (assembly GCA_015478945.1). NCBI lineage: Eukaryota > Metazoa > Arthropoda > Malacostraca > Isopoda > Trachelipodidae > Trachelipus > Trachelipus rathkii. Next base: position 13,482 of record JABUQX010089918.1, read on the forward strand.
ATACATTAGCTGATTCCCTTTGCTTGTAGACAAATGAGCGTTTTTGATAATATTCAAACTCGGTAATCCAAAATTTTTTAAAAGTAATGAAAAGATACGAATAACGGTCATATGTAAAACACCCATGAAAACTAAGAGTGCAAAGTGATTATAAACTGATTATTGTTAGAAATATAAAATGACAATATTTATATTAATCGAATTCTAATTTTGATTTTTAAAATCAAATTATTTTACACCCAATTATAAAAATAATTCTTTTATTTTGCAAAATATAAACTTCTAATAATAATAAAAACTGTTTTTAAATTTTAGGGTATTGGATAACAGTTATATTTTTTAATTTGTAAAATTGCTACTACTACTACTACTACTACTACTACTACTACTACTACTACTACTACTACTATACTATACTACTACTACTACTCCTACTACTATCCTAAATAATAATCACTGATATACTTTTCTTAGAATGTAATTAATCTTTTTTTAATAATAATATAATAATAATAATAATAATAATAATAATTAATGAATAATTTTAACAAATTTTATTCCATAAATTTAGATAAAAAATTGTTTGGAAAAATTGGAAATTGGAAATGCTTTATTCAGAAGATTACATATACATTATAAGTTTAACAGATTATTAACGAATATTTTAGTTGTAAGTACAATCAAACTTAATGGTATAACAATTCTAAAGGGGGCTACTAATTGCAACACGATGATGTGTCCTTTGAGCCCCAAAATAATATAAATCTGATTAAATTTAAGCAATTTGGGTTTAAGGATTGAGATTAATGTAATCCCAAACGAATATTAATCAATAGAATACATAAAATTAGAAAATAAAGAATAGTGTACAAAATAAATATAGTAAGGAGGTTTATAGATATATGGGAGTTTTAACTTGATGCAATTAATAATTACAGTAAACTAGTCACTATAATAATAAGAATAATAATATTCAATAATAATAATAATAATATAATATATAATAATAATATAATAGTAATATAATAGGAATAATATATAATAAAATAATAATAAAATAATTAACAGTCATATAATAATAATAATATATAATAAATAATAATAAATAATTAATAATAATAATAATAATAATAATAATAATAATAATAATATATAATCATAATATAATATAATATAATAATAATAGATAATAATAATAACAATATAACAGATAATAATACTGATAATAATATAAGAAATAATAATAATATAATGATAATAATATTAATACTAATAAAATATAATAATAATTTAATAATATAATATAATGAATAATAATATAATGAATAATAATAATAATAATAATAATAAATAATATAATAATAATAAATTAATATAATAATAATTAAATATATAATAATAATAATAATAATAATAATAATAATAATAATAAATAATAATAATAATAATAATAATAATCAATATAATAATAATAAGTATAATAATAATATAATAATATATAATAATAAAATATAATTAA
>JABUQX010089918.1:22500-27500 GCA_015478945.1 Trachelipus rathkii
AAAAAAGCATAGATAGAATAACAATACAGTTCTATATAAAATGAGTGAGAAGACCTCGCATCGTCAAGAGAAATGTAAGAAAATGACGATTGCAACTTAAGCCTTTCGCATAACTCGTGTATATATATAATATATATTATATAATTATATATAATTTAATATATATAATATATTATATAATATATATATAATATATTATGATATATATATATATATATAGTATATATATATATATAGTATATAGTATATATATATATATCTATATAGTATATATATATAATATATATATATATAGTATAATAATATATAATATATATATATATAATATATATATATGTATATTATATATATATATAATATATATATAATATATATGTATATAATAATGTATTATTTATATATATATATATATATATATATATAATATATATTATTATATTATATTAATATAGTATATATATATAGCTTATATATATATATTTATATTAAAATTAATATGATATATATATATATATATATTATATATATAATATAGTAATATAGTATATATAATATATAGCCTATATATATATTATATAGCCTTATAATATTATATATAATATATATATATATTATATATATATAATATATTATATATAGTAATATATATATATATGTATATAGTCTATAATATATATATATATATATATATATTTAACATATATATGATATATTATATATATATATTAATTATATATATATATAGTATATATCTATATATATATAATATATATATATAGATATATAGTAATATTATATAATATATATATTTTATATATATATATAATATAATATATATATATATATATATATATGATATAATTTATAGATGATATATATTATATATATATTACTTATATATATATTATTATATATGCCTATATATACTTATATATTATATATATATTATATATATATTATAATAAGTATATATATATTATATATATATATATTATAGTATATATATATATATATATTAATATATATATATATATATAGGGCCAGCCTCTAGAAGAGCCACAATCCATATCTCAAAACTACAACAGCTACCGGGAAAAGGAATACATTGATGGAATCCTGGCAAAATTTTACCGCAGAGGAAACTGTAAAAAAAAAAAAAAAAAAAAAAAAAAAAAAAAAAATCATATCTCGAAAAATTACAAAAGCTACAGTGAAATGAAATACATTTTTGGAATCCTGTAATTTATGGTTCGAAAATGTAAAAAAAAAAATGTAAAAAAAAAAATAAACATAAAAATTGCTAATTTTTTTTTGGCGGGGTGCTGGGACATAGTAAATAGTATATATATATTTGTAAGGTATTCACGGCATTTAGGGGCTCGGCCGACGGGAACACAGGGGGGGACGTTTTCCATACCCCGTAGGGGAGGGGCGGAGGAACCCCCGCGACACCCAAATACCAAAGAGCGGGGGTTCCGGAGACCCTCCCCGGAGGGGGGGAATTAGTCCTACCCCGTAGTTCCCGGAAGGCCGAGAGACCCCGACCCTTTGCATCTTTGCGGTTTACCCTGGGGAATTCTTTTAGTTAAAAAAAAAAGCAAAATTTAATAGAAAGTCTATTTTATTTTAACGAGTAAACCAATAAAAGGTCTCTAAATATTCGTTCCTAATCATATTACTATAATTATTAACAATAATTTTTTGTATTTTTTTTATTTTTTTTACATTTTCCCATCTAAAATTTTACCAGGATTCCAAAAATGTTTTTTTTTTCGCTTTTTCTATTTTTTTTTTTTGAATATAATTTTTTTTTTTTTTTTTTTTTTTTTTTTTGCATTTTTCCGCCTAAAATGGACAGCAATTCAAGAAATGTTTTCCTTTTCCTGTAGCTGCTGTAGTTTTTTGAAGATATGGATTGTGGCTCTTCTAGAGGCGACATATGATATATATATATATATAATAAGTATATATATATATATATATATATATATATATATATATATATATATATATATATATATAGTATATAATAATATATATATATATATATATATAATATATATAGTATTATATATATATATATATATATATATATTAATATAACGGATCGTGTGCGCGTTGTAGGGCTTTTAGTTCAGTCTTGTGATGTGTATTATGTTGGGTGATTCGATCTGTGTTCTAGTTGAGTGCTTGAGAAATTTGATCGTATCGGGCGGGCGGTGGTGAAGGGGTGGCGGGTGACGCCGCCTGAGATATTGGGGGTAGGTTATATATATATATATATATATATAATATATATATATATATAAATATTATAATATATATATATATATATATATATATATATATATATATATATATGCATTAACGCGTTAAAGCGTTAATCCGTTAATTAACTCGTTAATTTTTCGTTAACTTTTAACGCTTTCGTTAATTTCGAAAAGTAACGGACTATTAACGAGTTACATTATTGTGGAATTAGAGATCGTTAATCGGAGAGAGTTAGCCCAAAATTTTTCCCCGCACTTACATCCGTTCAGACCGTTACCATGTTATAATGGCTTACGACGCTTTAATGAATATGTTTCTTATGCAGACATTGTTAAATGTTCGTATATGATAGTGTGAGATTCTATTTTGTCACAGATAAACCTTTATTTTTTTCCAAAATTTCTGGAAACGTTTGAACAGGTCAATGTCTGGTCCTAATGAAATTATTATCGCCGTTTTAGAAATGTTTGACGTGCTTTCTTTGCTGTATATACCTCATTTCTTATTGGTTCGCTAAAGAAAAAAAGAGATAGTAGTGGCTGTTGCCCGTTCAATGAGTCATTAACATCTTTCGTTAGTTACTTGAGTGAAATTTCTTTTGCGACAGTAAAAAAATATAAGAAATAGGCCTCATAAGCGTTGTAATTTATAAAAATATACATTTTGTATCAAATTCAGAGCTGGCCATATCCTTATTTTTAAATAATATACTACTTCGGGTGCCAAGTAGAAGAATGTCCCAGTTTTCCCATGCCTTATTATAACAGCGTAATATACATTATCAACAGCATATCAGTACATCAAAGTGAAGGTCATTGAACAGAGTTTTTTCCTACATATGTTCAATATGGTGCCCCTATCGTTATAGGGACACATCAGGCAGCCGATAAGTGCCAAATTCCTCCCGAAGATGCAAGTTAAGTTAATAGAGTCCGGCGTAAATGGACGCAACGGCATGTTCATTTGCCGTTCAACTCTGGCATAATCATTGGCAGCCCACCATAGGAAGAAATGATCGGCGATAAGTCCCGGGGACCGGGGGGGCCAGATATATATAGAGCTTTGTCGTCTGGACCATTACGATCAATCAACGAATCTGGGAGTCAAAGTCGTTCAACCGCGGCTCGTCACTATGTGATCCAATGTGGAGGGGCTCCATCTTGCTGCCTTATAAAGTTTACCGCTTCATCCTCTAATAATTGTGGAAAGAGCATTTGTAACATATCGAAGATAGCGACCCGGGTTACGGTTTGCTTCTGGCGAAAAAGGAAAGGTCCGTAGACCTGGCGTCGGAATATGGCGCAGAAAAAGTTAACTTTTGGGGAATCAGTTCGTGTTTCTACAAGTTCATGGCGGATTGTTCAGACGCCCAGATACGAAGATTATGACATTCCCCTTACCCCTGAAGATCGAAAGGTGGACCCATCCGCTATAAACACTACAAGGATCTAGAGTCTCGTCTCGGAGCCTAACACTGTACAGGCAAAGGTAAACCGTAGAGGCATAGTCGTCGGGCTTTATAGCATGTGCAAACTGCACCGGTATGCCGCATTTGAAACGTTTCCTACACCTTCCCCATTTTTTCTAGAAAGCAAAAGAATACACTCTACTTTGCAGTGAAGCTTAATCTACCCTTGAATTAAAATTCAAAATATTTTGGGATGGTGATTGTCTTTCTAAAAGAGACTTGATTAGTTTTTTTTCTTCTATAGTAACCTGGGAATCAATGTTATTGGAATTGTGGCAAAATTATTAAATAGGACTGATATTTTCGCATGTAAATGCGACAGGTGGAAGGAGGTTTTTCTATAAATAAGCAATTTTAGTGGGAGAATCTGAAAGAACATAGTCTGATTTCTCAAAAGAACAGTGCACAATGCTATCAGATCTCATGAAAAGTATTCAAAGTTGCCGGTATCACTCAAAAAATGTTGACAAATGTAAGAGCTGCCCATAGGAGATATAAAGAACATCTCAAAGAGTCAAATCAGAACTAAAAAGAAGAAGAGAATAAAAAGGTTGAAAAAAGAAAATTATCCATACAGATCTATAAACTTGAAGAGCAGAGAAAGATGCTAAAACTGAAAGCTTTGACAGAAGAAGAACGCTATAAAAATCAAAAATTCAGATGCTGAGAAGAAAAGTAACCTAAATCTCCCCATTTAAAAGAACTTTTGTGATCACAGTGGACGTTATTCACCTAGGCTATTAATGTAAGCCTTCAATTTATTTTCTTTTTGTATAAATAAAACTGTTACTTTTGGAAAAAATAAAAAAGGAGTGCGTTGGACAGCTATGGGTAAGGTATAAGCTGATTACTAAAAAAAAAAAATATTTTTAAATTCATCCATTATGATGAACAGTTTCTAAAAGTAAATTTTCAATAATTTAATGTATGAAATGAGTAAATAGGCTGCAATAATGATTAATAGATATTTATACGCCAAAAATAGACGAACACGCTGTCAGGGAAATTTGCAGATTTGGTCAGGAAAAGTCAGGGAAACGTTTTAAGATATTCAACATTCAAAATTTCAGTGTAGAACCCTGCATTCTTCAACTTTCTCACTCTACCCCATTACTCCTCCTTATAATGACCTCATCCCCAGAATACCTAATCCTTCTTGCACACCTATGCAACCCTGCACCACATTTACTATCTCTCTTCTTGTACTGCCAATGTTATGCATTTTTTCGAAGTGTTCCCTCCACACTTCCCTTACATCCAT
>JABUQX010089919.1:0-12500 GCA_015478945.1 Trachelipus rathkii
TTGTTGAACTAAACTTATTCTCATAATTCAGTTAACCAACTTATTAAAGTATTTTTTGAGAGTGGTAAAAGCAAGCCACTTCAATATATATATATATATATATATATATATATATATATATATATATATATATATATATATATATATATATATATATATATTTCTTCAATACCACAACAACTTGTCAGGGTTGTGGAATTGGAATGACAATCGGAGCCCGGATTTGTGGAAACTGCAAAATTTGGTGGATATGAATCCGAGTCTGATTCGAATGAATTGTGTGAATCAGAATCGGATTCAGATTTATAATTTACGCACTCATAATTAGTTGGAATCAGAATCGGAGGATTTTTAATAGTTGTGAGCATGACAGCGGAGCCGGAGGCAAAAATTTCTTTATACTATATATTGAAGGAGTAAAGATCAAGAGCTGGAAAATTTTAAAGTTGTGGAGCCGGAGCCGGAGTCGGAGCCGGCAACAAATTTCACCAGCTCCGCAGGTCTGGTTGAGAGTCGGAATATAGTCGAAGCTAGAAAAGGAACTAGATCCAGATCCGGATAATCTTATAACCGATCCACAGCCCTGACACGGAAACCAACATAAGATTCTCTAAAAATTTCCAAGAAAATTTCTGAGTCCTTATAGTCAATTTCCTCACTCTACTGTGGCTCGTTGTGAAAGTCATGGGTTCGATACTTCATGTGGAACCTATAAAGAAATTTCCTAGAGAATTTAATTCCTTTAATAGGGCAATGCTCGTGATTTGCAATTTTATTTAAATGAAAAATTATGAAAAAATTTATTGCATTTACCACATTTCCAAAGAAATACAATCGCTTCAAGATATTATGGACTAAAAACTCGAACCAGAGTTCTCTATATTTCTATCATGCGAATACTGTAAAGAAGACTCTCTCTCTCTCTCTCTCTCTCTCTCTCTCTCTCTCTCTCTCTCTCTCTCTCTCTCTCTCACTCTCTCTCTATCTCTCTCTCATTAAACTAAGGAGAAATTAGAAGAAATTCGCCAATGCATGAGAATTAATAAAGAAAATAAGCAGACTGTGCATTGGAATTTGACAGCAGTTCGGTGAAGGACAGAGCAGTACCTAAAAACAGTCGACAATAAATGGTGACATAAGAAATAGAAGAGGAAAGAGGAGGAAACGAAACCTGCGGGTACAAAACTAGTATATGGGAAGGTGCTCTGTGAGTAATCAGCAGGCCCTCCTTTAGTGTTGATCGAGAAACATAGAGGAACATTTTCGACGAATATACCCTATATATGGTGGTCCACCTCAGCGCATGAATGTAACTGGCTATATATATATATATATATATATATATATATATATATATATATATATATATATATATATATATATATATATATATATATATATATATATATATATATATATATATATATATATATATATATATATATATATATATATATATATATATTGACCAATAAACATAAATGAAAACTTAAGGAAGAAATAAAAGATGGTCTAATTTTGTAGCTTATGCCCCCCCCCTCTCTCCCCCCCAAAAGAACTAAGGTCTGATTTTAATGTCACAAAAAACGCCATCTCAAAACTCTCCATGTTTATTGGTTTTAAAAAATTTCATTCTTTCAACAGGAAAATACACCTTCAATTATTCTAATATAATTATAAATTGATTTCGAAATTATTCTCATATATATATATATATATATATATATATATATATATTATAACATATATATATATATATATATATATATATATATAGTAAATACACCTATCTATATATATATATACATATATATATATATATATATACTCTTATATATATATATATATATATATATATATATATATATATATATATATATTATATATATATATATATTTATTTAGTTATTTTTTTGCTCCTAGATACCTATATATATATATATATATACTAACTACTCTCAACTGCTCAACATATATATATATATATATATATATTATTGAAGTAAACCCAAAATTTTGACCAAAATGCTATATAGCGCATCATAATGTATATATATATATATATATATATGCTTATATATATATAATATATATATATATATATATATACATATATATATATATATATCTATATGCTATATATATATATATATATATATAGGAAGAGCAGACATAAGTCATAAAAACTGGCAAGCAGAAAGAGAAGGAAGAGACAGAAAAAAAATAGAGAACAAAAGAAGGGGAGAGAGAGAGAGAGAGAGAGAGAGAGAGAGAGAGAGAGAGAGAAGAGAGAGAGAGAGAGAGAGAGAGAGAGAGAGAGAGATTACAAGGAGAAGACGTTTCTTTCGAACAAGTATAAAATGAAAGACAAATTTCTTCTCCACCATTTTAAAACAATTGAAATTTTCCAAATTGGGAGAAAAACTCAAAACAAGTTTCCTCCTCCTCCTTTTTTGCTTCATCTTCTACTCAGATGAAAGTTTCATTAAGGAAGAACAACTAATGGCAATTAAAATACAATAATAATAATAATAAGCAATAATATAATAATAATAGATAATATCATAATAATAATAATAATAATAATAATAATAATAATAATAATATCATAGAATAATATGTATATATATATATATATATATATATATATATTACAATTTTTATATATATATATTTATACTAAATATATATATATATATATATATATATATATATATATATATATATATATATATATATATATATATATATATATATATATATATATATAATTCTAACATTATAGTTTCTCTATTATATTATGAAGTTGATTTATCATCTGCATCAAGAGAGCAGTGCCAATGTTTTTACTCAACATTTGAATCTTTGTACGTTGATATCATTCGCAAAATCATGAGTTCATTATTTATTTATTTGGCGATTGTCCAAAACGAAACATCAGGTTTAAAATATAAAAATGTTTAGAATGAGGCTAGGAACTGTTATTTTTTATTTTCATTTTTTTAAATCTTTTTTTCGATCCTTATTTTGCAGCATTAAAATTACTACTTTAGAGAGAGAATTTTTTTGAGAGAGAGAGAGAGAGAGAGAGAGAGAGAGACCATATATCCTTAGAAAAGATAGAAAAAGATGCAAGAGAGGCAATGTTCTTGGTTGAATATTCCTAATAAACAAAGACAGTGTTGAGAGAGAGAGAGAGAGAGAGAGAGAGAGAGAGAGAGAGAGAGAGAGAGAGAGAGAGAGAGAGAGAGAGAGAGAGAGAGAGATTCCTGCCCCGAGACTCTGAAAAGGGCTAAAATCTTTTGAAACTCTGAATTGGATCATCCGCACTTCTAGTTTGAATTAGACTTCGTTAGGTGTAAATCCGGTTAGTCTAAACTGAAAATTTCAAACCTTTACAGATCGGACGTATGAAATCGGGGGATTTTGACGCTATGCCCGGTTGCTACTTTAAAATGTAACACTTTTTCATTAACACTAACTAATTTTGGCATAAGTAGATCTTCTATGGGAGAGGAAGAAGTACTTTCTTGCAGTTTATTATTACTATTATTTTATTGTTGTTGCAAAACTATTATTAATCATTAATTAATTATTATTATTATTATTATTATTATTATTATTATTATTATTATTATTATTATTATTATTATTATTATTTTGCACTAATCTAACGAGTTACACTTAAAAATAATAATACATTTTAACTATAATAATTTAATAATTAGAGTTTACTTTAAGAAACCTTTGTAATTTTAATCTTAAAAAGTAATTCTCTCTCTCTCTCTCTCTCTCTCTCTCTCTCTCTCTCTCTCTCTCTCTCTCTCTCTTCTCTCTCTCTCTACTCCCTCTCCCTCAATAACAACAAGAAGAAAGGTTAAAATATTTCCAAAAAATTCAACTTTATTTTGTTTTTAATTTTTATATTAATTAAATTTGAGGTTCTATGTGTGTGTGTCTTGTGGTGTGTGTGTGTGTGCGCGCGTGGGTGTGTGTGTGTGTGTGTGTGTGTGTGTGTGTGTGTGTGTGTTTGCGTGTGCTGGCTGCCCATTGTGTGCTGCGTGCGTTCGCTACTAGAATTATCGTAAATCAGTAAGGAAAATTTGTGAGGTATACATTGATGCTTTTCAAGGGTCTCTCTCTCTCCTCTCTCTCTCTCTCCTCTCTCTCTCTCTCTCTCTCTCTCTCTCTCTCTCTCTCTCTCTCTCTCTCTCTCTATATATATATATATATATATATATACTCTCTCACACACACACACACACACACACACACATATATATATATATATATACATATATATATATATATATATATATATATATATATATATGAATATATATATATATATATTTTCTACTCCCTGTGTGTAAGTTATATATATATAGATATATATATATATATATATATATATATATACATACTAACTTATATATCTGCTATGCTCATACTGCTATACTCTGCCTGCTCACTATATATATATAATGTCTCCTCCGGTGAGTAATGGTATTGAAATGAGGAATCGTCAGCATAAAAGTAGACAGGCGATACAGTGAGAAATAAGAGATCATTAATGGAAAGTAGAAAATAAAGGGATGAAGGTAAGACAACCCTGAGGAACACCGCCATTTATAGATTTAAAGAATGAAAGAGGTGGAAGGTAACGAAAGGAAAGGAAAGTTGGAGAGAAAGATAAAAACAGAAAGAGGAAAGAAAGATTTGAATTAAAGATGGACAAAATTGATCGACTCAGAGGAATAATAATAATAATAATAATAATAATAATAATAATAATAATAATAATAATAATAATAATAATAATAATAATAATAATAATAATAATAATAAAAAAAGTTTTTCCTATTTTTCATTTATTTTTAACCGCCCTAATTTTAAATAAACATATGGACGCATCATGCGAAAGATGCCAGATTCGCCAGCTTTGGAAAAATTATTGCCAACGTCTCGTAGCATTATCTAGCGAATCTGGCATCTTTACATATGATATTTGTGGAGACAAAAATATTGTTTGTTTAAAATTATTAAGAAACAACAAGTAATACTTGATGATTTTTTTTTTTTTTTTTTTTAACATATCTTTAGTGAATTATATCTCTGAGTCAGAACAATTTTGGCTACCTCTACTTTCAATACATGAGCGCCACAACAGAATACTCACTGGAAACCCGAAGACCAGACAACCAAGAGTTGGAGGAAATAAGGGAAAGAATCACCGTTACCAGTAGAGCGCTGCTTACAGAATTCAAATTGGCGATAAATAAGTTAGATTGAGGTGGAGAAGGAGAAATAGTTGTTCAGGAATCTTTTTGGAAGTGGAATTAGAAGCAAAAGTTTTACGGAAGAGTTCAGGTTTAGTAGAAAATAAAAATACACAGGAATATCGGAAGAACCAAATGGGGAAAAAGGAGGAAGAGGCGAACTGAGTTTTAACATTATTAGCAAAGTGTTTGAAAGACCTCGAAGAGGAACCGGAATGATTTCTACGGCAACAATAGTTTTAATGTCAAGGGAAATAGAATTTTCAGGATTCCTTTAAGAAATATAAATAGCATGACCTTCACAAGTTTGAAGTCGTCCGAAATTCCTGAAGACAGCGTTCCTATGATATATATATATATATATATATATATATATATATATATCGATATAGCTTATAACTCGATACAAATACCTTTATTTTTATATATATATATATTATATATATATATATATATATATATATATATATATATATATATATATATATATATATATATATATATATATATATATATATATATAAATATATATATACTGCTGCTCTTATATATATATATATTATTTATATATATATATATATATATATATACCACTTATATATATATATATATATATAACGAGTTAAAGAAACATACTATTCCAGCATAAATCTCATCAGAAGAAAATACCATATTAAGAATGAATGGCTTTAACTGGAACAAATGACCTTTCACTCTCTTTCAATACCTCACCAAATCTTATTCCTTTAGAGATCTTCTCCAACATATTTCTCACATAACTGTAATACTTTGTTAGAAAGAACACAACTCGACCTTTTCTCTTTCCCTAATATTCCTGATATTTTCTTTTTACTTTATCTTTCGTGTAAAAAGGATAACATTGTTCATCCCTGTATGGAGTACGTTTCTCATTTAAGTGGTGGTTTCATTCACACAGCTTTTACTTAAAAGAGTAGAGGGACTACATCAGCTCTCACATATCTATCTCAATTACTCTTTCCAATTTCTTCCAAGTCGTCGAGCTGTATCTTCACTTGCCATAAATTATCACTATTAAAAATTTAAACTTCTGAACTCTTTCGCAGCATACCACTTCCGTTGTGGAGAACTTTTGTGACTAGCCATCCCAAATAGTTTCACCCTTTCTTTGCCAAGCTCTGTGACCACAGACTTAACCTCGAAGATCTTTCTCTATGTTATCTACCCCTATAACCTCTGGAACAAACTTTGTTCTTTATTTTTTCCCACTTCGAATTATAAATTTTCTTGGGGTGTGCAAAGGGACGTGTTGGCATTTAAATTTTAATTTTTGGAATTGTTTTGATTTCCCCTTGTCTCTCTGGTTTTATATATATATATACTATACTATCTAATATATATATATATATATATATAATTATATATATATTTTTATATATGATATATATATATATATATATATATATTATATATATATATATATATATATTATATATATATATATATTATATATTATATATATATATATATATATTATATATATATATTATTATATCAGAGCTGGGCGCGCCTATAAGTTTTTTTTAGTCGCCTCGCCTATGCGCCCGGACTAGTGGTCCTAGCGCCTATGCGCCTACATCTTTTGTCACATCGCCTATTCACCTTTGCGCCTATGCGCCTTTGGCGCGCAACCTTTTTCGCGACCGCGGGTAGCTTGTTGTGGCTAAGAAGTGTATTATATGGTTCGCAAGTGAATGATCAATTATCTCGTTTAGTAGTCGTTAATTTACTCAATAGACCAATGCTAATTCTGTTGTATGAATCTGAAACCTGGTGTACCACAAAAATAAGTGGCTAGGGTAGGAATACCGTACTAACAGCTTTTGTCTTATAGCAAATAAATATATATAAGCGAACAGATACTCTTGCCCTCGGCATCGGGAAGCTTCGCTGATAGGCGCATAAGCGCAGCTGATTGGTTCGCATAACCGCGCCTGGAGTGTCCGCACGCTAGATGTGCATAGGAAATGTAGTGCGTAATAAGTTGTGGCTTAGAGCATCAGGTGCGGCCGAATAGTCGTTAGTTTGTCTGATAATAAGACTCTGAAACTAGTTATATATATATATATAACTAATTATATATAGGCGCGCCGCAATTATTATTTATATCTATATACTATATATATATATATTTATATATATTATATTATATATATTAATATATATAATATATATTATATATTATATCTATTATATATATATATTATTATTAATATTAAATATATATACTATATATATATAATATATATATATATAGGCATTTACTTCTTTAAAAGGAAGTAGATATAATAGTCTATATTATCGGAATATCCGTAATCTATGCTAGAACCCTACATGTTTTTTTTTGTTATACGTACATGCGTCAATATAGTATTATGGAGGACTTATTAGAGTGGTAATCAATAGTACTGTGTACCTATAGATTTATTTCTTAAATAATTAGATATTTAGAAGCTTGCTATTTAATATAATTTAAGAAGAAAATTCAAAAAAAAATAAAATAAATAAAGATAAATTAATAATTTAAGTAAAATATATTGTTCAATCTTAATGGAAAAGAATTAGATCTATTGTAATGAAAATAAAACAATATATTGTATACAATATAAATATATCTAGATCAGCAGACGACATCGACTAAGACGTAGCTCGAGTGAAAGTCTATACACACTAATTCAATAGAATGTGCCTATTCCCTGCTATGATGATAGCGTAGTATCAGCGTCATTATCTGAAACTAGACACAACAATTTATCCTAGAGAGTTTCCACAGTATTGCTGATAGTTTGTGATGAAACGATGTATAATAGTATAAATAGTTTTGTATCCTGTAAGTTTTTTATTATATAGGGGTTAATAATATGTATCTATAAGTTTTATTCTTTTATTTAGGGGGCTTTTCGTGAGTACCGAACGGAGGGTACAGAGGGGGGGACGGGAGTCCACCCGTCGTGGGTACTCCCCCGGCCGGCTAGATCGGTTTTGTTATGTGCTATTTACTCGGAAGTCTGACTGGCACCTTGCACTATTGCGTCTATGACATCTTCTGCTGACCATTGGCTTTAAATTTCTCTACTTAAATTATGGTGTTCGGCTTTGTATTTGGGTACTCAACTGCCTCGGTAAGTACAGAATTCGGGCCGGTGAAGGTCGGTATGTGTACAGGTATTCAGTTGTGAGAATTGTTTTGGACTTCCGAACTAGATTTGTGAGAAGTATGAGAGTGCGGATTATTTGTTCGTAAGTTCTTATTTAATATTTTATTATACTTATATATTTTATAATATTAAATAAAAAAAAAACCTTACATTTTATATTCTTTAATTATAGTTTAACTTTAAATATACTTCTATCTTTTATATGATACTATATTCTTCTATATTATTCATTCGTATTTTGGCCTTGAAAAATTAATCGAAAAAAACATAAATATTCTTCTAGAATTTTACTTACTATTTAGTTTACATTTTTTCTCTTATTTTCTATATAATTTATTATAGCAGGCTGTTTCGAATTGGAGTTCAAATTGTGAGTGTTGTATTTTATTTTTTCAGTCTGAAAATTCTCTTACATGCAGTAGATCTTGTGACGTCGAACATCACAGAGCCCTAGGCTCTAGAAATACTTTGTATCTAAGTTGCTTCTCCTTTTCCCATTGGTTCTTCGTTTTATAATGTATTTTTTTTTCTATAGATCTTTGTAACCTTTGCTACTTTTCACTTCAAGTTGGGAGGTTGTGTTCTCCTCATAAGTATTGATGATCGTTTTGTCAATGGTTTGGGTTGCAAGTGGGGGTGGTAATTGGCGGTATGGAGTATGTAGGATTTCTAGTTAACTTATAGTTTAATTACCAAACTTATTGTTCATAAAATTAGTCGTAGGTTAAATGGGGTTTAGTGTTCTATGTTTTTAAAGGATTTGAATTTTTATTATTTATTTGGTGTATCTTTAACCTTTTGTTTATCTGTTTTTCTTTATTTATGGTGGTTTTAAAAAAATCGATTACATCGTTCGATCGATATATATCGGTTAACTACCTTTAAAAGAAGTGTACTATATATATTATATTATATATATATATTATATATATATATATATATATAGGTTTAATTATATATTATATATATATATATATATATATGATATATTATATATATATATATATATATAATATATATATATATATATACTATATATATATATATATTATATATATATATATTATATATATATATACTTATAATATGAGGGAGAGTACACGCATACTCGAACGATGATTAACTCCCATTTTTAATGGTGCGCCTTTTTCTTTGCGTTCATAAATTCTTCACACACTCATCCTCGGCAAACTATTACTAACACATTTATACAGCATGATCATATACACATGATTAAAGTACACACCCCACTTCTGATAACACCTTCAGACATCCTACTACTCATTCCCTGTGTGGGGGGCGGGGGGGGGGGAAAAGAACAAAAAAAGAAAAAAATTTTTTTTCTTTCCCCACCATCCGCTATGTCCCTGTGTTCCGTAGAAGCTCGACTAAGGGCGGTGGTAGTTGGTTGGCTTGTGCTACTACCATCTATTTCTTGCCAGGAATGCTAATGCAGGCCTCGGAGAAGTCGTGATCGCCGTAAACGACTTCTAACTTTCGGCGAAAATTGTATGAATCGTATGGGTACATTGGAATGTCAGAAGATAAATCGTTAGGAGACAGAGGAGAGAGGTTGATGGATGATTTGAAGGGAAATTTGATTTGCCGCTGTGATGAAACCAGATGAAAGAAAAGGTGAAATTAGCTGGTGTATGTTGAAATGTTGCCGTGCTGTGTGGAAGAGAATGAGAAGAGGAAGAGAAGGAGTTTGCCAATTTTGATGAGTGACTGTGGGTATGAAGCTATGCTTTGTGTGTGGGAGTCCTAGAATTCTAATGGTTAGAATTTAAGTTTTGAAAAGGTCAAGGTATCGTGTGGTTTGTGGTATGGTCCATCTGGGGGAAACGTTGAAGAGAGTACGATTTTTTTGGGATAATTGATGATGTTCTGGATGGGGTGAGTGGAGCTTCAGGATTGATAGTTTTGGGGGGCCTGAATGGTTGGTAGGTGATCAAAAAAGGGATGTATAACAGGTGGTTTTGGGTGGCGGAGAAAATGAGATGGTAGGCAAGGTGAATTGATTTCTGTGAAGATGAGAGGTATGTGTGTAAGTAATGACTTTCTTTAAACACAAGAGTTCCATAAGTATACTAGAGGTGGTGTAGGTAGAGATGGTATCGATGACAAGTATGATTGATTTAGTGTTTGTGAAGAAGCAGATGTTGAAGTATGTGTTGGATTTTAAATCAGTTAGGGGTTTTAGAATGGATTATCGGATATTATGTTGTTCTCTATGTAAAATTAAGTTATGGGGCTTGGATGGAGAGGAAGGTGATAGAAAGGAAGTAGTAAAGATTAAGAAGTGAGAAGTTAAGTTGCAAGATAATACGGATACGTTGTAAGAGCGCTCGCTAGTAAAAGGGTTGAATGTGAACAAGTTTGATACTGAACAAATCTGGGGGCAGATGAAGGAAGCAATTGTTAGTAATGCAAAGGAAGTGTGTGATGTGCCTAAGTAGGAAGTAAAAATGTTAACACAATGGTGGAATGAAGAGGTGTGAAGCGGTAAAGTATAAAAGAAGCGTGGTTAAATGTAATAAAAGCCAATGATGAAGATCATAAAGAAAGATGCTTGGATTATATAAGGAGGAAAAAGCCTGACTAAAAGGTGTAAACGTAGGAGAAAACAAGAGGTAATGAAGTTTGGAAGGAGGATGATTGAGGACATACAAGGGAATCGGAAGCTCTTCTGGAAGGAAGCGCGAAAGGTTAAGAATGAGAAGAAGGGGAATCTGCTTAGAAATGATGAATAGGGATGGTGTTTTGGTAACTGATGAAATGGATGTGAGGGGGTGTGGAAGAACACTTCGAAATTGCACAATATTAACAGTAATGAATGAGTGTAGTGAATTGTGGTGCGGTTTTGAATGTGCGCAGAAGGAATAAGGTATTTTGGGGTGTAGGTTTTATTAGTAAGGAGGGAGGTAATGGGTTAGGGTGAGCAAACGTTGAAGATGGAATCTGCAAAGTATTAGATGAAATTACTAGTGAAATGAGTCAAGAGCGGAGGCGAGATGGTGATTGACTGGATTTCGGAAGTTGTGTAATAAAGCGTTTAATGGAGGGTATAGTTCCAAGGGATTTGAGGAGAGCGGTTAATAGTTACCCTTGTATAAGGGCTATAGGGAGAAAAGGGAATGTAGAAATTATAGGGGAATAAGTTTATTTAGTGTTGTAGGAAGGTATATGCTGGTATTTTGGCGAAGAGAGGGCGTCGAGTGACTGAGGGACTGATTGGTGAAGAACAGAGTGCGTTTAGGAAAGGTAGAGGATGTGTGGATCAATTTTACATTGAAACAAGATGATTGAAGAAATGGGGAAGATTAATTTGTATTTAGGTTTTTATGGATTTGCAACAGCGTATGATAGAGTTAATAGGGAAGGTTATGGCAGGTGTTAGTGATATATGGTGTTGTGGTAGGCTTATGAATGGAATCAAAGTATGTAATGATGCTAGTGAGCGTGTGTAAGAATAATGGTGTCAATGGTGATTGTTTATGGATTAATAGCGGAGTAAGACCGGGTTGTGTTATGCCTCCTTGGTTATTAAATTTGTATACTGGTGGGGTTATGAAAGAATCTGAGGTGGGGATGGCAGGAAAGTGTTAGAAGGTGGAGAATGGGTTGAGTGAATGTGAAATACTATTTATGCGATGATTTGGTTTGTGATTACTATTCAAAAGTGATTTTGCCCGGACTGACCGGGAGATTGGCAGGGTGTGTGAAAGGAGGGGCTTGAAAGTAAACGTGTAGAGAGTAAGGTTATGGTTGTGAGTGAGGAACACTCTCAGTGTGAAGTTATGCTTAGATGTGAGCAGCTAAGAACAGTGTCTGAGTTTAAATATTTAGGGTATATGTTGGATGAGAAGGAACGGACGATGCAGAGTGTAGTAGGAAAGATTTGAATGGCAGGAAGGGGCTGGTGCAATTAAATCGTTAGTGAATGCAAAAGGGCTAAGTCTTGAGTGTGCTAGGGTCTTACATGAGGGAAAGTGTGTTTACCTGTGTTATTGTATGGTAGTGA
>JABUQX010089920.1:0-37822 GCA_015478945.1 Trachelipus rathkii
AGAATTCAACAACGTAACATATTATCATCTACTGTAGATTGAAACTAAAAATCGATTGGAACGTCATACATATGAAGTAAAGAGGTATATTAGATGTAAAATATCTTCCAGTGGACCTATATAGAGTATATCTTGAAGCGTCATTATCGATAATAGTTGCTTTATTAATTTATTAGAAGATTTTTTAGATTTAATAATAACTTAATGATTTATTTAATAAACCAGGAAAAGAACTTAGAATATTGAAATTAAGGGTTAACATATATATATATAATATCGTTAATTGATAAGGTAGTTAGGAATCAATTTATTCACGTTTACGCTTGACGAACACAGTATATTACTCACTAATTACCGTAATATGAGAAATATAATCTAATGGTAAAATATTAACAATAATCATTATTTTTACTGGTATAGAGTGAGATATAATTATTAAGACGAAATATATGTAGCTAGTGACTATATAGTAAAGAGAATGATTAGAATCGCTTTATTAGGAAAGGGATCCATTTATCAGTCTTGTGTAGTATAATATACATAGAGCAAAGACTACCTTATCCAAATGTTCAATCAATAAGTTAATAAGCTTATACATAAAAGTATTTATGATGGAGGAGTAAATATGAGAGTTATATATTCAGTGTTAAAAATACTTGATTTACTTATATTATTATTACTATAGCTAATTAAATTAACTATATATAAACAAAATTCTAGTTTCAAACATCGTTACATATTATTATATTATATATAAAAGTATATCAATTAGTAATGTGTATAATGAAATCTAAGTATGTGGGCATGTGTTGTGTGAGCTGCGACAGTTTCTTGCGTGTGTGGTAAATATCAAATTAAGTTTGTTTCGTAGTCGTTGGCACACTTTTGACAACACTCTGATGACATCATTCGATCTCCATTATGGAATCTTATATACAATATAGAGAAAGTATCAGGAGGCATTGTAGGCTGATACTATATATGCCTAAGTATATGACTTTCTATGTATCATATCAACTCAATATATTCTTTTTATGCTTTTTCTTTTTCTTGTTATCATATCTCAAGCTTATCTTTAACTGTCTTCTCTTTTGTGCGTCGAGAATGACAGTCTTAAAAACCTCTTTACTTAACTACTTCTTCTTAACTTATCTTTGCTTTCTTTTATTTGGGGCGTTTTAAACTTCTATCTTCATATAAAATCTTCTTCTTCCTCTTTGCGTCTTGATCTTGGGGTTGGACATTCTTCATTACAGACTTCTTTCTCATTTTCATCTAGTATTTCATACTCTCATGCATCTCTTTTGTGCATAATATATATAATATCTACTTTTAATTCTCGAACATTCTGTGCGTGTCAATAAAAATCATTTTGCTGGATAGTTTGTTCTTCTTCCTTTTCGTATTATATCTTCTTTATTCTTAATTATCTTTTAACTCTTTCTATACTTCTTCTTCTTCTCCTACTTTCTTCTCTCTTTCTCTTTCCTATCCTTCTTCTCCTAATATATCTATTTACAGCGTTCACTTACGTACTTCCTTTTCTTTATATCTTCATTCTTATATCTTCTGTTCCCTTTCTATCGATGTATTTTTCTATCTCTTACTTATGCCTTATACTTCTTTTACTTGCGAATTACAATTAAAAAGGTTTATTGTTTCATTAGAAATTGTTCTATTCTTTGCTTCATTCTTAACGTATAAAGAGCGTACATGCCATTTCCTTCTTTCTTCTATCTTCTTGTCTTAAATTCTTTGCATCTTCCTTCTTTCTCATATCAATTTATTTCTTCTTTCTTCTTCTACTAACTCTTATATCTTTTCACTCAATTTACTTTCGTCACAATAAATTAGTTCTTTGTGAACAGTGACGATGTAGAACCAGTGTTCTTAGCACTATAATGTCGGAGCTCATTAAACAAAATTCACGATTGTATAATTCCATTCTGAGTGTAATTCGATGTAATCCTGTGTGAATTCTTTTAATAATTCGTGTTTGCTATTATGATCAAAAACACTCACACACAACTAATGGATATAGATTAGTGTAAAGAAAAATAAATATTTGTTTAAATATCCCTTGAACAAATAATGGCTGATCGCTATGTCTCTAGTTTCAAAATAACACGTGACTCTTAAATGTTTCGGACATATGTATAAGAAAAATATTGAGCCTAAAGAAGATATAATAGTCCCATATACTTTTACAGTGAAGATAAAAATAAAATATAAATGAGGAGCATAAGAATATACTGTATTTCTCGAGGTTTATACATATCTTTCTTGTTACTTTTCTTTCTTTATATACTTGTGAGACATTACTAGTATGCATATAAATTTTACTGCATGATTTAGGCATAAGTAAATACTTCTATATGATTAATTGAGTCCTTTATTTATCTGGACTTCAAAAACCACGCTTATGATAGATGTTAGTAATAACGTCCACGCCATTTCGTGAGGATAAAGACTGGAGAGAGTGAGAGGGTATATTCTACCTGCTTCGATCTAACTACTGAGGGGAGTGTGAGTAGGTATGGCATGGCTAGTGAACGACATAAAATAAAAAATTAGATACATGTTACTGTTGAGGCTGAAAATCAGGCAGCCTGTAATGGAAATTTCACTTAGATTTTCTACATAAGGAATCTTTTTTCAGTAAAATATGGAGCTAACTAATTCCGATAAGTAATAATTGAGTAGGACAGCGAGACAACACAAATGAAATAAGGGTAGAGGAAGAAATTTGAGTGGCTCTCGATTTCATGTGCTCTCCCGTGCCTTGGGGGGCGATTTGTATAGAGCGGGCTTGCATTATGGACCTATGTTCCTAGCCAAGTTAAAAATTCTATTCATGTTCAGCACAGTACCTGGAGAGAGAAATGATAGGCAAAATGTAAATTCATTCAATGGTTTAAGTAATGTGTGTGTGAATAGTAATATGTTAAACGGAAAAATTACATTATTTACATTTTATTCAGCACATCGATGCTATTTCGGAGAGAAAAATAACTTTGCACTAAAAAATGTCATCATTGTGTTTCTTAGAGTTGGAGATGAGATGACAATCCAATTGTTCTTTTTACCATATGATAAACCAAATTTTAGACCATTCCCCTCGAGAGAATGAATTATTAATTAAAAAAGAGAAGCTATGATTCTCCAGATAAGAAAGTTCTACATCGAAACATATCTTCACTGAGTAAATACTCAAAATCAATAATGATACTTCAAGACTTCAGTCAGCCTTGAAGAGTAAGACATAAATAATTACAAGTTAATAGGTAATACACATGAATCAATATTTGAAGAGCAAATAGTGGTTGAAATATAGTATTTTATCTTTGTTACATTATCATTCTACCATTAACCTAACGAAACGACTATTTGTTTTGCTTTGAGTAAGGTTAGGGGCAGCTTCATGTAAGAATTGATATAGATTGTTTAAAAGAAAGGTTACATTTTGCGCAGTAAAATTCATATTAATATAAATGTTTAAATCTACTTTAAATATCCAACAAAGGTAATAAATAAACCTGAATTAAAAAATAAAAATTATTTTGCAATATAATCACAAAAATACGACATATATTGTTTTGAAGGTGTTTTTAGCCGAGTTACCTTAGCAATGGTCAACAGATCTTTATAATCATATTTATAGTTAATATAATATATATATAGATATATCTATATATATAATCATTCACTTAAAAATATTTTCTTTATTCACGTTATAATCATATATTAGTATAATATACATATAATTTCAGTGCATATTGGCTTAATTGATTCTAAGGAAATTTGTGAACAATATTATAACATATATGAATATTAAGGCTAATACTACTGCCACGTGAGATACGATATTTATATATATATATTATATATAATATGGTTTGAGAACTGGTTTCAAATATTATCAAGAAACAAGTGATCAAGTAGAACAAGTTCAACAATGATCTAATTTAATGAACGGTGTGAAGAAAAATAAAATCACATACATTTATTATTATATATATTATTAACATAATACTCCTATCATGGTATTGTGCATCTAACTAGGGAGCTAAACGCTATATGTCATTAAAGGCTGTGAGTAATAGTAAATATAGTATACGCTAGCATAGCGTATCGCGTGGCTTTTGTGACTCGTTTACAATCTCAATCACATGATGAACATTATTATAGTAATGAATATAACCCAAAGAAGAAGTTATAATATCCGGTTTATAATTAATTAGTCATTAACAAAAGGTTTGGAACGCTAGTCATAGGTAAAGTACCAAAATTCATTTCAGATCTTATATAATTATGAGCCGATATAATATTATTAAAGCATATTAGTGGAATTAATATTTACAATACAGATCTTATTAAGTAATATGATGATTGTATTTAACTAGCATAGACTAAGGTTACCATAATTTGTATAATCAATTGCTTTATGGAGAGGCCGTTAACTCTGACCTACGTTAACATTTACTATCATTAACATCCAAACTAATAATGGACCATGAATAATCGAATGTTTAGTACCTTTAATAATTATCACTTATCTACCTTTAATATAATTTCACTAATATATATATATTAATAATAGAAATAATAATACTTATACCCCTTTGTGGTATCCTAAAAACATAATTACTATAATATATAATATACCATATATATATAATTAACAATTTTGTAAGGTTATTATTAATATATACTATATTAACGAGTTCATTGATTGAGAAGTGAGATCAATGCGATTCCATTAGCTTCAGGATTGGCTAATATATGAGAAGATTTACATTCCGGCTCCCGCTCAGCGTTTTATTGACACAAGAATTCTATGTCGTAGCCTCGGAGACGACATATACCCATCCTGTCACTTCGGGTTCTGACTGAAGACTTTCGCAGGATATAATTAGTAAAAGCACTATTTATCTGCGCAGAGAATGTGATGCCACAGTTCTAGTTAAAATGCTGGTTTAATGATAATTAAACCTTATCTCGAGATAAATGCAAGCTTATCGAGGATTGAATTGAACGCGCCGCATTGACCACTTTCCATACAACAACACCCGTAAAATCATCAAATTGGCAATAGAGATGGGACGTAACTAGAAAGTACATTAATAATAATTTCGAGTTTGGCGTTTAAAAGAGAAAGGTATTTTTTTTGTAGTTATTGTGGAAAATGCAGGATATCTTTATTCCTTCACCTTTCAGTCAATAAATTAGAAAAATAGAGGCACAAGCCTTCTTTAGTGTCTACAAGCCGATACCAAGAGGAATATTCATCACACCCGGAAAGAGGATGCATCACGTGCATTTCGCACTCTCACGCGGGAGGAAGAACAAACTAAAATGAGTTTATATCTCTTATTTCCAGATATAGTGATAAAGGAAAGGTGGTCGAAGCTTGATATTAACACATCTCATATCAAATGAAATTTTCACTCCTGATCAGGACCCTTTCTCGGAGTGCGAATAGTGTGTCCCATCTGCAACATAAAAGTTGTTGTCTCAATTCTCTTTGGGTGAAATTTTGGCACAAAATTAACACTACCCTAGCAAAGAGAGTAGTATGTATAAGTATAATAAAATATGGGATAACACGATACGAATGAGATACCATACATTGCGATATTGAAGGGTGGCGAGTAGTCGTTGCTATTGAATTCCATATAAGTGGATATAATCTATATATATATACCAGTGAAAAATATGTTGTTGACATGAGTTGTAAAAAAAAAATGCCTTTATAGCTACTCAATATCGGAGCTCATAATACTATGACTACCACATAAATTAAGTTCCATCGCTGTCGAGTTACAACTGCAAATATATTTTCATTAATAACGTTTAATTTGAATAATTTATCTATATATATTAAGTAGTTAACTTAATTAAGTATATAATCAAAGTCCCAAACAACAAGGTACCTCTAAATTTGAGTCTTATAGTCGAATATAGTCATCAGAGCAACGCTTTAGTACTCTTTTGTGAACTGGTATAGATTTGGGTAGTGCGCTGGAGCAAGCATTTTATTAAATAATCGATATGTATAGATGATAGTATTCCTGTAAATAACAGACTAGAAACTTTTTAGGGAATACTAACACCTATATATTATGAAAGCTGCTAATCGTCACGGTAAGCCTAACACGGATGACTTTTATTATGTACTGATATATGTAACCTATAATATCTTATGTACTTGTTAAGATAAATATACTTATTAGTCAGAGTGATATGGAAATAATAATATATATATTGTGAAAATACAACCTTTATTACAATCAAATATAAGATATAAACAAAAGATAACTATCAATTGAAACAACTGCTAAAGTTTAGTGTTAATGAATCATAGTCTGAATAATAGTAAGGTCTATGAGATCATTGTAAAGAACAAAAGACCATCTCAATATTGATTGTAACTAATGGATAAAGCACATAGAAAGGAATATACAATGGACTACTTGATCGATGAAGATGATTAGTATAACAATAACGAATAGACACTATCCTTCATATAAAATACACAGTACACTTACTTACGCTATCGAATATGAAAGTAACGCCAAGTACAAGAAAATCCTAGAATGTTAATGGTTAGAATATCAGTTAAGTTAAACATGAGGATGATGATTTATGCTGATGAGAGGAGAGAGAGATGAGATGTGCTATTCTGCTACGTATAATTTTTACAAATTATTATTCGTTTCAGGCGATTTCCTACTGGGTGCACTGGCAAATCTTAGCAACGATGAGTATTTTGTCCGGAGCTATAAGTCACGGAGCAAAGTTATCTGCCTGAAAAATTTGCTCTTTTTTATTTCTGCTCGGAGATACAGCAAGGTTGAGCACGATTTTGGCTTTTTAAATATATAATTTTTATATGATATGAAGATCAAATAGGACTGAACGCCAACATGATACTCAAGCTGATAAGGCGGTTTCCTAATCAAAAATTCTTTCGGGGGAACAGCATCCTACTTGATTTTACAGGCGTAATTTAAATCCCCTATGCTTAATATATTTATAGAACCTCATATCCATCATAGCTATTTTTATAACAATGTACAAATATTTAACTACTTTGTATCACTAATGTACATGCAACTCCCTGATTAATAAAATGGAATAACATAAGATATAGTATTGGAGCAACATCTTTCCAAATTGAAATTTAAACACATTATTTAATTAAATAATAATAGTTAATAATTACTTAAAGATAGTTGAAATTTTTCTTTGTAATATATTTATATAAAAATCAGTTGAATTCTTTTTTTACGACTTTCATGTGATTGATAAATGTTCGATGTGTGTGTGTTGTAATAAATGTGTAGTTTTAACACGATATCTAAACCACAGATTATAGATATTTACTCATTTTTAGTTATAATGAATAAAGGAACTATTAAAATCCTGTTGAAGAGAGGTCTGCCTCATTACAGAAATGGCACCCTCATTGCAAGCGTAACGTAGCCTGTTCGATTTATATATACACTCAGACACTCAAATTCTCAATTGACATTGCTCGTTCATATATCGCGCTCTGTATTGTCGACCGTTTGTCCATGCGCAACAACTCTAATCACCAGTAATATTGTATTTTAATAAATTATATATAACAGTATATACAAGTCATTATAATGTACAAGTGTATCAGGCTTAATAATCATGGTTAATAATATTATCATAAATATATCTAATATTTTACATTAGTTTTCGATTGTAAGATAATTATTTCAGATAATACAGGGTGCGTGATATAGAGTTACTATATATAAAAAACTAGGATATCTACCATAAAATATTACTAAGTATCCTATCTGTATATATATTAATATATTAATAGCACTTGCTGAATAGATGCCAAGGTCTGAAGAACAAAACCCCCCCGAAAGTTAAGAAATCATAAAATATGTTTTTTGATGGTAAGTACTCTTGTAGGTCTGCAGAAGTTGTGAAAGGTCAAATGTAAAAGAATTGTAGATCTATTGTGTTCTGTGTGTGTTGTGTGTGTGTGGTGTTTAGAGTTTGTCGTGTGTTCAAGGTGTTGTCTGTCGTCTGAATCTTAACTTAATTAATTAAAGTTCTACGTGTCATTGATTCATGTCACTTCTCTTTCATATAAGAGGGAATCTACTATAAGATAATAATACTTAATTCAAATGAGATAATACATAAATATATAATAGCATTAATTAAAATTATTAGTTTTGTTGAGTTAAAAAGTTATTTGTGCTTAATATAGTTATAAAAGTTATTTAATTTCGAGGTTTGGTGTATAGTAATGTTTTACTACGTATAAAGTTTTAGTGTTACCTTTTATTTGTTTAATATATTGTCTAGTATGTGTCTAGTTGTGTTGTGTTTTGCGCTAAAATTTGTCAGATGAAATCAATATTTTTAGGTACTATTAGATATTTCCACTGAATATTACAAATGTAATGTAAAATTAAACATTAATATTTTGTTAGAGAAAGTGTTTGGTCATAAAGAATATTACTGTTGTTTCATTTAAACTCTGCGAGAAACCGGCTTGAGACATATATTAAATCAAACAACAGAACACAAGTAATACAACAAAACAAACATGAACTAAACATCATCAAAAGATACCAGATAACATTATGTCAACCAATTCGTAATACTGTGATACCGCCAAGACCTAATATAAACAACGATTACAATCAAAAGCAACTTGCAAACATACAACAACTAACAACAAAATAGAAAAAACTAGCAATAATGCTATAACAGTATAATATATATATATATAAAATATATATATAAAGTATAATTAAAATATATATATATATATATATTACAATATATATATATATAATATTATATATATAATAACTTATATATATATATATATATAAAATATAATATATATATATAATATATATATATTATAATATATATAATAAATAAATAAAGAATTTTGAACTACACATTTAAAATTTAACTCGAAAGGATTATGTGCGTAAAATTTTTTTTTTTTGTGGATTTTTGAAAACACGCAAAAATAGGTGGAAACTGCTTCTAAAACAAGTCGAAATCTTGCTTCGTTAAATAAAAATCCGGGATCGATGAGAGAGATGGTCCTTTATCGGGCTAAACGACAAAAAGAGAATTGCTTTATACATACATCATAGTTGTTGTGATTTAATGACCCCCATCAACTCGTTATATCCACAGAACAGGTGCAGTTGCCATTTGCAATACAATGGAATGGTGGCTGGGAGTGGCCTCTAGAAGAGAAAAAGCAAGGGGGGGAGAGAGGTAGAAATGATAACAGTTGGGGTAAAATCCACAGGATAAAAATTCTAGCTTTTAAAACACCTTAAATCGTAAAAAACTGGAATCAAGCAGAAGCATTGAACGCCAGATACTAGTATAAAAAAAAGAATATATATATATAAAATATATAGTATATAAAATTATAATATAATATTATATAATATATAAATATATATAATATATATATAAATAATATACATATAATATATATATTCATGATTATAATAATATTATATAATATATAATATATATATATTAATTATATATATATTATAATATATATATATTATATATCATATATATTAATATAAATAATCATATATATATGGATAATATATATAAATACAATATTATATATTATGTATATTATATATATATATTATATATATATATATAATATGTATATATAAAATATATATATATATAATATATAATATAATATTAATATAACTAACAATATAATATTATATAATATATATCAAATAATTTACATTCACCCGGGTTTCCTCGGGGGTTTCGGGGTTTTTTTCTCCTTAACTCGGTCAACTTCAATATACCAAAAATACGTTCTTTTTGGGGGCGTGGGATGGCCTATGTGGTCTAGGAGCATCCGCTTATTGTTAACTCTGCGACGCAGGAGTCCAAAATGTTCGAATTCCGCTGATGGAGAGTAAAATTGTCGCAGCTTTGTGAACCATCATATCAGTCAAGAGAGTGAGAGGGTTAAATAAATTATCAAGCGACAAAAGATAGAGTTTCCAGATCCTTTACCAGTTTACCAGTAAGTATTTGAGCATAATAGCAGCTAACAAGTCTGGAGAATATTCAAGCAGGTTGTGAAACAGCAAAAAGGATTGGTCCCACTTAGACTCTCCCAGAGGGAAGTGTTATGGAATATAATATACTATATAAATATTAAAATAAATATATATATATATTTATAATATAGTATAATATATTATAATTATATATATATATATATATATTATAATCATAAAATATATATATGAATATATATGACTTTGAATAAATGGGCATACGCCTAATATTAACAACGTGACATGTAATTAACTACTGACACTTGCCATTAAACAATTACACGCATGTTTGGATCAAAGAGGATTTACTTATTACAAAGCTCACTTAAAATTGAAATACGCACAAGACTTTAGAAGAATTAAATAAAAACTTTTCCGTCTTAAAAGATACATGCGTACAATCACCCACACAATTCTTAGTTAATCACTTAATGTGCGTGTTTCGCAGAGAATATATATACAATACGAATACTATCAAACAACAAAAATACATAAATGAACCATTTAGAAAAACATAGAAATATTAACTAAGGGAAATAGATGTATCATCGCAATAAAACCTCTTACTGGAGGACCATTTCGAATTTCGCCGAAACCATTTTCAGTGCATCAATTCCTTTGTTCTTTCGCTTATTTACCACAACTATCGGCACGCCCAGCTCTCGCTCCATATTCGTGCAAAAATGACCGACACACACTTCACACATGCGGTTTTTGATTTATTATGCCTTCAAAAGTTCGGTGAATATTGCGCGTGTGCAGATGCCTTTATGAGGTATAATTTATCTAAAATCAAAGTTCACACCATTTTTCTTTGTAAAATCTACTTTAAAAGGAGGATAGCAATCTTCTTGTCTCAAAGCAAAGAGTCAAGAGAGTTAAAGCAAAGAATAGCTTTTCAGAATTTTAGCCCACAATTCGACCCTATCTAAAAGGTGACTGGAAATAGAGCTCTCCCTTACAAATTTTAAAACCGTACATTAATTTTGACGAAAGCATATCACCGTTCAAATGTTTCCTATATTTGTTGTGAGCCACTGTGGCCAATTGGAAAAATTATTGTCCCGGTCCTAGCTCCATCCAAAACCTAATAGCTCCATGACTCCGCTCTAACATCCCTGATAATAACCCTAATGCAAAAAATTATATAATTTATTAATTTAAAATATTCCGTTAGATTATTTAAAACATCAGCTTAAAAAATCATTTAGCTTTAATAATAGATAATAGTAAAACTTGTTATTTACTTTAGCATCATTAAGATATTAAATTTAAAACATTATTTAACTATATTTATTACTTTATATATAATTATTAAATGAACTAACCTCACGAATACAAAAACCTATGCACCGTATATTAATGAAAAGGATCAGACTAACTAACTAGGCTATAAAGCGCATTAAACATGTAGCCACTTTGATTAATACAGCAGATCTAGACGAATAGATATTATAATATGCTATTTTATACTATTATTCAAATTCTTCGTCAATGCTAGTTACGCCTAACTCAAGTACAATTCTATTAAAATAAATTAATAATGATGTATCTACTCTTATTATTTCAATCTTGAAAGAAATATAATTATTAAAGCATTCTAGCAAGACCGTGACAATTGGTATTCTGTACAATTGAACTTCGTTCACAAGAAATAACAATTTCCTCTGCAAATCAACAAGTAAAGCTAATGAATTTAATATATATGTGCCTCATCAATCTAATTAACAATAAATCATTTAATATTAGCTTCACATAACACATTTATCTATATATATATCTATAAACGTTCATATATATATAATCAGAGTCTAATATAGCGTAATAAGAAATTAAAAATATGATACAATTAAATAAATATCTCGCTTTACATTTTCGAAGTTAATAAAAATGAACATTTCGATTATGTGATATCATTAAGAACTTTAGATTTACCAAATAGTAATCTCGAAAAAACTGATTTCATTATGATTTCACATACTGATTCCAACATATTTACAATTGATTCTTGGACGAGCGTGCACATCAGTAGATCCGTTCGATCATAGAAAAGTGAAAAAGAGCACTATAGGTGTATACCAACATTGACATAACAGAAGTTGATGAGCAATGTTATATATTACAGTGTGTAATAACAATGATATAAGTAAGTAATCATGAAATTAATAGGTTTACTACACTCGATCAATATATAGTAGTATATAGTATATGATTATAATTATATATATACACAAATTATAATTATATATATTAAATATATATATATATATATATATATATATATAATGTAGATTATCATATATATTATATATATATAATAATATAATAATTAGTTTAAATAGATATATATAATATAATATATAATTGATATTAATATATTATATAATATATTAACTATATATCTATATTAAATATGTATTATATATCTATTATACATATATATTTATATATTATATTAAAATATATATTAATATATAGATACTATATATATATAATGATACTTAAGATTTTTATTTATATTATAGATATTATATTAATATAATTATATCGTATTATATTTAAATTTTATTATATATATTTTCTTAAATCAAATTAATGAATATATACTAATAAAGTATTATATATTCTATATATCTTATATATTCTTATTAATATATATATATACCTAACTTAATGTGTCTGTCTGTTTCACAGCATATGCGGCGGAGCCGTAGAGATTATATGAACTAAAGATTTTCGGAATTTTCATTTTATAACATGACCAATCTTCCATTCGTAAACACAATTAAAAAGACTTTATAACTAAATAAACATACAGCTTGTTAATCGCAAAATATATATCTAATATATATTTTTCAAGAGATGTAGTTTTTCCATATCTCTGTATTTAAAACTACGAGTTGAAACGCTTAACCTATAAAGCAATCAAAGGTAATACACTAATTTATTGAACTACAGTGAATAAGTTACGAGTAAGCTTTCTCTTAACCTATATATAAAAACTAGTATTCTACTCTATTTACAAAACTGGAATCACATAAATTCATATGAAAGTTTTTTTTACCGATTGCGCACTTTTTTCGAAAAAGGATTTTTTAATGATAAAATACCGGGAATACACAAAACATCTGCTAAGAAAGTGTAAAGACTTTTCGAAGTAGTCATTTTTCGTTCGTAAATATCTACTGCTCTTCTTAAGTACGAGAGTGGCAAGTAAGATCCAAACGATTTCCAAAGCAGTTAATTACGTCATCACAACGTCAGAATCGCTATATCTCAGTCGATATTTCATTATATATTCTACAAAACCTAACGTATGCATCTCTAACTGGTTTATATCTCGACTAACTACACTATTTTTATTAAAGAAAAAAATGTACCATAGTGAGATTTGCAAAATTAAAAATTTAAAAATTAAAACAAAAAAAATAATATATGGAAAACAGTATTTTTTACGTAATGAAAAAGAAAAATAATCATGCTATATATATAGATATTATAGTATACTATATATATTTTTTTCCGTAGTACGAGTGATTTTCTAGCATATATATGATAGGAAAGAGAGATCTGTGTACTATCTAATTTATGAAAGTATCTTTTACCATAAATCTATATATATTTTATATCTCATTTTAATAGGTTATATAATAAACGTCGGAGCGATTCGGCGTTTTCCGGTTATACTGGCTGGTAGACTCTTGACACAGGTTTTAATCGGTAGTATTATCCAATATATCACAGGCCTTATAGATTATCACTACGATTAATAAATCTTAGTGAGCCGTTAGTCTTAACCTTTATAGGCGGCCCCACGCATGAGTCCCATTACTGGGATATTTTAGTCCTTCTTATAACGACATTCTTGACGTATCATTTGGCAAACTTTTCGTCTCAATAATAGTTAACACGAGATTGGCTCAAGTAGTGGATATTCTGAGCCGCGGGGGGAACAGAGGGGCGTTTATCATACCCCTCAGGGGAGGAGCTGGATCTCCCTCACATCTCCTCGATCCTCTTCAGTAGCCCCAATACAGAGCAGGGGTTCCGGAGAGCCTCCCCGGAGGGGGGAATCCTACATGCCTGTCAGTCCCCGGAAGGAGGCCGAGAGATCGCCAGAACTGTCATCTTCCATCGGCGCATTGGTTATATAAGTGTATTAGTTTTTAAATATAAAATAATTAATAGCATAAAGGTTTTTTAAACTAATGCGTACCCCAGTAGACGGTCACCCGTCATGGCAGTCGTCGGTCTCTCGGCCTGTCCGGAACGATGGTAGGAACTGATTTCACCTCCTCGGGGGTTCCGGAACCCCGCTCATTTTGGTATTTGGGTGTCGCGGGTTCCTGTGCCCTCCCCTCGGGTAGGAACCCCCGCTTTGCTTCCGTCGCTCGAGGCCGCTATTTGGGTGATAATTTATGATATTCCGGGTTCTTCTCTCTTATCATTCACTCTATCACTCTAGATCTCGGCCACACGTATATTATCCTACACATCTATACTATCACTCTAATTACTATTACATATATATAACTGTATACCTCCTACTCTATCATTATACTATTAGTAGATCATATATCTACGTATTGAATAAATTTCATCCTCTAGTCTGCAAGTATATCGTACCAGTAATCTCGCTTTCTACCATGATAAGTACGCGGAAATCCTGACGTGATGACTGTCATGCGGATCTGCATATAAATTTCTAACTTGACGGGGGCATGGTAAACATAATTATATATTCTGTAATCATATCTATTCCTCATATATATAAGTAGTGACAGTTTTATATATATCTATATATGATTATATAATATATCTGATTCATCATTTTATTAAACAACGGTGCCTTATCCTAACATATATGGACATACGTACGTTATCTGAAAGTTTACGTTCCGTAGTATCGATGTTATATATGTCGCGTAGGTCTAACTCTGCTCTCTCTCTTATCATCTCTCTCTCGTCTCTCTATATATATAATATATAATATATATAGTTATATGATTAGCGAGCCTAGGCTCAATGGGAGAGTGTATTGTTAATATATAATATGTGCTGTATTCGCTCGCACTAATATATTCTTTGGATGTCGAAAACATAGATTTTAGCCATCGTTCTCTGAAATAATTTGTATATTCTATCGTACGAAAAATAATATTGTCATCATTTTTTATTCTTTCTTTAATTAAGAGTTTGGTATATTCAATCACAGTATAATTATACTATGGTTCAATTGAATCGTAAAAAAAATTAAAAAAAATATATGCGAAAGAAAATTATTTTTACGATATACTAAATCATCGAAAACTATCTAAAAACAAACTCGATAGTGTTAGTCACCTAAAAACGTGTGCCGAAATTAGTCACAAAAAATTTGCGGAGCGATTTTTCATCTTTTTATTGAAAATATGATATCAGATATATAGCGTTTATACGTAAAAAACCTTTAAAGATATTTTTTTTGGTACTATTTTTATAAATATAAGTTTATAGTTTCAATGAAATAGGAGTAAAAGTTATTCACCTCAGCTAAAGTACCTAACCAATAAAAATGTCAAACCAAAAGTCGTTTTACACACAATGAAGTAGTTACAAAGTTCCCCAATTTGATTTTTAACAAGAAAACGATTGAAAAATTAGTAACATTATAATCAAATCAACGATTTTTGGCAGGGCTTTTAGTATATATATATACTATTATATTATATATATATATATATATTGATATATATATATATAACTTATATATGATATATAATATCTATATAATAATATATATATATATATATATATTATAATAATATATATGAGTGCTGCAGCTCGAGCGGATTTTGATGAGATAAAAGTTAGTATACT
This sequence comes from Trachelipus rathkii, assembly GCA_015478945.1. NCBI lineage: Eukaryota > Metazoa > Arthropoda > Malacostraca > Isopoda > Trachelipodidae > Trachelipus > Trachelipus rathkii. The sequence goes on from JABUQX010089920.1 coordinate 15,990, forward strand.
AATCCGTAAGATGTAGAGTAAGTTTTTAATCCCTATTTCACACTTTTTAGTACTGGGGCTGACATATTTAAAATAGAAGAATTATTTAATCAATTCCACAGTAGTTATCTTTTAATATTTAAATAACATTTTCAATTGTATTTAGTTTTACTGAGGCCAAAATTAAGAGAGAGCGGAATGTCGCAGTAGTCTATACTGAGTAGGGCAACGACATCTAAAATAAAGAGAAAGGGAACACCCTGAGTATCGACACATATAATTTTCTGTAAACATTATAATGAGCACAATGTTACATTTATATTTAATTAGTCTATTGGCTATTCTCTCATTACTATATATATTTTTGATCACTTACCAATAAATGGATTATCAATTATTGATTTTGGGTAGCCACAGTGCCCCAATCATGGCTAACATTCTTAGCGGAAACGGTGGATTTATGCATCAACTCCTTAGTATATAAATGTACATACAGTTTTTTAAGGCACGGAAATGTTAATGCCTAGCCTAGAATAATAATGAAAAGAAAATTTATATAAAACAATTATTTAACAGTTACAAATCGACACATAAAACATCGCCGATCACTGGAGTCAGTTACAATTGACTCAGTTTCTGGGCGTTGGATAAAATATGAATTAGATTGCTTTAGCAAAGTCACGGGAGTAGTGACTTGATATAAGCTCCCTTCTTTACATTAACATTTGACATTAATTAAATTTATGTTTAATTAATTTTTGTATGGTCATCTAATATACACTAACATTTCATCTCCAGACTCTATTCTTTAATCAGAAGTCTGAAGATAAATTTGCAAAGATGATAGTAAGAGAATTGAAAAGTGTATGCAGTTAGTTGTAAAGTAATTTGGTCAGTCGATCAGTAATTGTTATCGTTGAAGGGAAGTTAAATATGAGTTAGTAAACGGCATTTTATTTTAATAAAAAGGATTTCATTGTTATTATTTGAGTTTAAATTTATTAAAGCATTACTAGTTTAATTATTATGACTTTAATTAAGACATATTTATAATTTGTAAACGTTTAATAAAAACGAAAACAAAATAAAGCTAGTTTTTTAAGCATACAAGAACGTAATACGATTAAAGCGTACATATAAAGCAGATACATAATTCTATAGTGATTAATTCATGGGCATTCATAACATATAGTTTTTTGTTTTCCATTTTCTCAAATTTTCTATTTTTAAATTTCTTTCTTGCATTACATTTATGGAACATGTTAAGACTATAATATAAAGTAACATATAACATATAAAACAGAAAATGTGGGACACTTACTCTGAGTAAATAGATAGTACAGACAGGAAAACCACAACGTAAGTACTAATTTAACAATGACCTAATGAGGGACGAGAACTCGGATAATCGTTCACTGAGTACCTACTCGATAACTTAACCTAATAGACGGACAATCACACTCACCAGTAGTAGTTGCATGCGACGAGAAGAACTCACAAACAGAAGTGTAATTGATCATGGATAAACGAAACATGCAGCTCGTCAACTGTCAAACTTAAAATGGAAGACTAAACACAATGTTTCAAAGCATGGTAATGTAAGGCATAGTTTTTATGTAAACAGGATAATGAATGTGGAAATAAAATTCAATTATTTATTAATGATATTAAAATCTATATTACAATATATACAATTACATGAATTGTAAATTCATTATTATGGAACACGGTAAAGATTTTTATGTCCCATATGTATTCCGATCAGTAATTTGGTTTAAAATTTTCTTTATTTCTAATTGTTCCAATTGAAGAAAAATGTAGAATAAAGTAATAGATGGCTTGAAGGTTGTTTTCTTCTTTTAGGAATAGCTCCCTTCTTGTTTGGGAGTCTACTTGTATTGGTTAGAAGAAGTACTGGAATATATCTACATCAGTAATGGGTGTTAAGATGAAAGGATAGAATTATTTCCTCGGATAAAAGTTATTATGAGAATACACTGAAGGAGTAATTTTGTAAGTGTTAAAGTATCTAAGCTATGTCTTGGGTAAGCTAATTTAGGCTGGAAGCTTGGGTGAGATAGCTTAGGTATTCAATTAGTGAGGTAATATCGGTAGGTAGAGTTTAGGGTCGCGATGTTATCTGAGATATTACTCTTGAGGGGAAGCTCCTCATACAACCTCCACCTTGCATCTTTTTTTCTTCATGGTGGAATTGTTCCTAGTATACTTCGAAACAGATAATGATTCTACTCGAGGATTCTATCCGAAGTACTTGTGACGGATCTATCCATAACAAGAAGGTATGCGGGATCACAGGAGGGGGAGACTGCGCTGTTCTGCATTACTACGCCAATCGCATGGTGAATCCGAGAGCCATGGATTGAGGATGTGGAGATAAGAAGCGATCTTTAGTCTGTCATCTCTAACATTTTACTTCTTCCAGGAGAAGAGCGAAATATCTACTTCGAGGATACTCATCGTTAATCCGAAGGTGGTGAAGGTTGCATAGCCCTATTATCAGTGATATCTGGGAGGTATGGTTGCGATTAACGGGGATCATTTGCACCCGTCGCAGGAGATGATCTACTACGAAAAGTCCTACGAGGCGAACTATGAAGGATGAAGTAGAATCCTAGATGCATATGAGTAGCGTAGAGAAGATAATTGGGGAGATCTATGGGCAATTGTTTCCTCCTCAGTAGGAATAGGTAGTAAAATCGGATAAATCTTTTTTATTCGTAGGGATTGCACAGATGAATGTCCGGAAGGAATTCTCTGGGTGTATTGTTTGTGTATGTGCTGAGGAAGTGGCTGATTTGTCTCGGAGTAAAGGTATAGATTACGGGAGTGAAGACTCTTGGGAAAGGTCAGGAGTCAACTTCAAACCATAGGTGCGGGATTATTGTGCGAGCGTTCGATGCAGTAGTGGGGTGTGAGACATCTACAGGTCTTCTCTGTGCACCAGGTTGTATTGTTCTTGCCTTCCGGGACTGTTCGTGTCAATCTTTAGCGACTGCTCTGGCGTTTTCTTGGCTGTTTGTATTCGATTCATCGCTATTAGATGGCCGGTGTTGAGAGAAGCCTTATCTGTCTATTAATAGCATAACATTTGTGCAGTTATTGGGTTCAGCATTAAATTATATCTAGGTTTGTCATCAATCTATCATCCACTCCTTGACTCCCGCTGCCTCTTGTCTCATGCGGTGAAAACGTACGCGTTAGGGTGGTCGGAAAGAGCGGCAAGGAGTGGAGGGGCAGGACGTGGACGGAGCACGCTAACATTTTGAACGGATTTAGTATTCCATTGGACGAAAGGAATTGTACGCAGTTTTTCTTACAAGCATAGGGGAATATTTAAATTGACTCCGGGCATCGTGACAGATCTACACTTCCGAATTTGTGTTAATGGAGGGAGACAATGCAACAGGAAAGGTTTGATATTTTGTGATATATTATATAAAACAAGACTTTAACCCGTAGCAATCCAAATTAGCCCAGACCCTCATTCTCATTAGGAATTTGGGTCGATAATTGGGAATAGGTTTTTACAGCAAGTGTTATTAGAAGATAGGATGACCGGTACTTAGCGATATAGAGATTTGGGGCTTTAAGAATGCTATGGCTGATTGTGAGTACAATTCTATAATCGATTTATCTCTATTTACCAAAATTTTATGACGATCCTAAATCACGAAGGAGTGCTAGCTCGTTCAGCCATTTTCCGCGTTTAACATCATAGAGGATGATCGATTTAAGACGTATTTGTGCTTAACTCAATCACCAACGGAGAAACGTAATTAGGATATGGTACATAAGAGTAATACTCCGATAACATTAGAAAATTGTACCAAAAGTGAGGTGTAGATATTTTCCGGATCGGATGAGTATGATACAGTAGTATTTAAAGCAATTGTGTAGCAATAAGAGATGTAAATACTACTGTTTGCCAGCTTATACAGTTGTTTAGCAAACATATTGACGGAGATACGACTTTCTAATCACGTACGTTTCTTCTCTTTCCTCTACGGCTGTTTGGCTTTGGGGCCTGAGAAAAACGAGAAAATAGCAATCGGTTCTGATTGTATTGATTGAAGATATTTAGCAAACTTCATTACAGAATTTGGGACTATACATCAATCTTGCCCTCTCAACGTTTGTGAGGAGGTCCCGACACCGGTATTAGATTACAATGACTTATATTCAAAGAGTTCACTACACCTTGCCATCACGAGTTTGAGAGTACATGGGCATAAGTCATCACTATAGCGAGTTTAAGCCGTATTGTCTTTATAAAACAAAGTAGAATTCCCACTCCCTCTGCTTTGCATCTATATTCACACGGATATTTATATTCATTTAAGGTAGATGGACCTATTAGTGCCAATATGACCTAGAAAAAAGTAGAAGAGGAAGAGAGATAAGTAACTTGATAACTTCTGGATGAGGTCGAATCCTTTTACTTCAATATCAAGATTACACTGTTTAATGAAAAAATAGAATATATGTCTCTTGAACTAGCCTATGGAAAGAAGTTTATAATTCTCTCGATCGAATTTAAGTTGAGATTAGTCTATTAGGATGTTCAGAGGATAATAGTACTAATGGATTTTCTCCAAATATATAATTACCGTATTAGGGATTTGTAAGGATCAGGATCTCGTAGTCAAATAATTAGTATTCTCTTTCGTATAGAATAGAAGAATTACCATATGAATAAATCAGACTATATATAAAGTGAGACATACATAATACATTAAAGTTTATATCTTGCACTTATTATTAGAATCCGAAATAATTATTACGATATTCTTCTCTGTTTCATGGGAATAGAGATTCTTTAGGTGAATATTGACTAATTCTTGTATTAATTAAGCTGAAGCTATAAAGGATTAGTAATTGTTGACGAAAGTAACTTATAACGAGAAGGAAAGTAGGTCGTTCGACATGAGATATGTATAAACTATTCGATAAGGAGAAGTGGGCTGATTTCCTCTTCATCACCAGTAACGCCTAAGGTAGTGAAACCTCATGAATTTTTGAACACGGAATTACCAATTCAAAAGTTTTAATACAAAGCTATATTTATAGTTACCATTCTTTTATAAATTAAATAATTATTGTGATCCCCCCATAAAAAAAAGGTATTTTCTTATAAATATTCCATCTTAATGGACATCATAACGAATCTCTGAGTGAGCTTAATTCCCGTCAATATCACATTTAAAGTGTCATGTGCTACATTATAACAGGGTTGTGGAGAATGAGTTGGAGCGACAAGGTTTTGGGTGGAGCCGGAACCGAAATGTTTTAAAGGTGGAGTCGAAGACGGAGCTGAATTTTCTTTTCGGATGAGGCCGTAGCCAGAACCGATTTTCATTTTATATAATAAAGGGTTTCGGAAAGGAATCTGACTAACCTGAGTGCTAGAATGATGAATCTGGACCCGGAGCCAACATAAAGAAATTACCTCTTACACAGACCTACATAATTCCATAAAGTTGCTAATTATATGGATATTTAAATATATATTGCTCTTAGTGAAGACATCTAGGAACGACATTTATATAATCTTGGAACATACGTTAGGTATTCTTAAAATTCCCCAATCTCTGATTATCTGTTTGTTATTGAAGGAGTAGGTAGAGATCCTGGATGGGAGGAATGCCTAAGTAAACCTGGACTTTTGGGTATGATTTACTTGCGACCTCTATAATCTGCTTCATTATGCTTGGTACTCTTATTGAAAAATCTGGATAGTAGTTAAATAAGGATTCTTAAAAACAGATTCTATTTTCACTACTCCTAATGATAAGAGAAAGCGTTATAGTAGGACTCTATTAAAAGGAAGAGAACATTTTCTTTCTCTAAAGCTTACTTTATACGTTGGACCATATGATTAAAAAGTCGTTGTTAGGAGACATCATTTGAGATGGATTGATAATGAGGTGTAGAGGATATTGACTTCTCTGAATCAATCAATTGAGTAATGTCTAATTCTTTCTGAGAATAATTTAAGAGCCTACACACTATTGAGGTTTAGCAAGTGTGACAAGTGCCATTTCATTAGTAATATTATGAAGTAAGCAGCAACGCTCAGTTCTGATATAGTTCTCATGATTTGTGCGAGATTCTTAAATAATGACTGGATTGATTAAATACATGAATACGTGCACCCATAGTATGGAGCAGGAGGCTATCGCGATGGACTGTTGTCGCGATATCCTCCTCCAGATGACTCTGTGCTGTGAAACTAGATCGGGGTCGAGAAAAATGAGCTGCTGCTATCGTGACAGCTTGCTTATGAACTACTTTCCTGCTGATATATGTCTACCAGAGCAAAAATCAGTTCTGATGGGTGAACGTTGTAGAAGTACTGATCTGGAGTAGATGTGTCTTATAGCGATAGCAAGATTCTTTCATAGCTTAGTCTCTCTTTTTTCGTACCTGCCTTGCATTTCGGTATGGTAGGAAAGCTATGGATGAACTAGCTAGATAACACTGGGAAGTAATTATATCCTTTTTTACTAAAACTACTTCTAGCCCTATCAACGATGATTTCAGGATTTGTGCGGCATTTTATAGTAGTATTGTGAGACTGGTTGACATGGTAGGGAGTCACAGTTCATTGAATTTTTATGATATTTTGCATCTCCCTTGGCATGCTAATTTTCAATTTACAAAGTTACAGGAAAATTACCTGCAGCCAATTGAATCTCTATTCTCTAATTCTCTATAAAGTCAACTATCTCTTCTATTCGAGATGTAATGTCGTGTCATATGCATAATTATTTAGTTGGGATATCTTTATCTGAGACTCTTGATAGAATAGGTATTCTCTCAGCGTGATTATTTCTGTTAATCTCTTGTAATTCGCTATTGTGATTAGTTATGATATCTGAATTTAGTGATTTGAGATGTACAGATATGATTTTATGGAAGTAGTGACTTGCTATTTATAGTTAATCATTATCGTGCGAGAGGCGCTTTATTTTGCTCTTCGCGTAGAATGTCGGAGAGGACCTGTTGTGTAAGATAGTATTCTATTGATTCTTTCATAACCGATATAATAAGTACAACGCAACCTTAAACTTTACTAATCAGTCAGAGTGAAGGATGTTAACCGTCAGATGAACGTAACAGTATGTACAAGAAAGAGTGGAACTGATATGTTAGAATCATTTTATACTTCTCCTGTGATAAGGCAAGCTAGGCTCTCCCTCCGCCGTCGAGGAGAAGCCGGATATCCAGACTCACTATCTGACGAGTGGTACCTAGATATAGGGCTATAAAATCTGAACAGCTGAACATGAGTTACCATTATATGAATACTAAACATCATCTTATCTAACATTTGGTCTTGATCAATCTGAATTAATGCATCTATGTACATATCCAGTGCAAGTTTTACCTTGAGAAATTCCTGACTTTAGGACAGTCGTGGTTGAACGAATTCGTATACTCTGCAGAGAGATCATAGCGGCATAAGTACCTCAAGGATGAATTGTTTCACAAGAGAAATAGGCTAAGCTATCGATACAAAATCATGAAGCTTTGCATTTGTATGTATCAGTAAAGTAAATACCTGGCATATCTGAATATAAATGCTCAGTAATTGAAATCACTTATGAAGAAGCCGTGGGACCTGCTCCTCACTATAAACGAAAATCCGCCGATGATAAATGAAGAAAATCGGAGTTAGAATATATGTCAATAAAACTTTCTCTTCATCTGCTTCTATTCCAGGTAACAAATTCTTCATCTAACGAACGGTAACTGAGAAGGCTATGTATATTCTACAGACGGATTAAAGTATTTCTTGAAATTATGTCATTTAGTAAGAAATGTCTACTCTATTGAGACAATATAAGCATTATATTTTTACATATAGCCCGGTAACTCTCACTTATCTGCATGTTAGACTGCAGGAAGGTACATTAGATCTAGTGAATGCGTCGGACTAGTAGTTTCGCAGAATGGTAAATTTCCAAAACACTGATCATTGATTAATCTGCTTTACACAATATAATGACATATGTTTGTGGAAATACTGACTTAACTTCTCTTCTGGAATATTTTTTATGATGTTGGATGGATATTGCGATGTGTTCTATTATCTAAATGTTATACAAATGATTTATGATCAATCAATCATTCGTAGTTTATATAATCTTCACTGGGTTAAAGCAAAATCAATATGTATTACGTGTCAATTTGATTTCCTTTGAGCGAAATCCTACTCCTGTAAATGCGTCCAATATTTTTAGGCTCACTCTAAACTGATAGGAATCACCATTGGAAGGCTATAGATGGTCTATACGAAGCTCTGGATAACTATGAATATATGAGAGGAATCTAAATCTGTACGTGAAGTTGCAGTTTTCTGAAGCTTAGCTCTATTTTTAATATCTGATTGAGCTCCATGAATGTGGCTAAGTATATAATTATAAGAAATAATTGTGTGAAACTACGTATTTAGAATCTTGGAGAAGTATCCTATTTTATCCGTTGATTGTCTGTCGTCTTCAGGTGTCCAAACAACTTTACTTTGTTTCTCGTAAAATGCTTTCTTACTGAAGTTATAGACCTGATTTTAAACCATTTCAATCGGAGCGAGGATATAAAAATTTTTCGCGTGAAGAACTCTCGGATACGCGTATCGCAGCTTCGACATTTATTAATCGTTAGCGGTAACCGTTAAATTACGAACGAGATTGCTTAAGATCCCTGGGGAGGTTTCGTGACCCAAGACTTACGGTCACGGAGGCCGGACGCAGTTATTCTCAGTAGAGGAAGATAGCGCGTGCATATGTTTGAAATTATAGTGCTTATCACCTAGTTGTCTAACGTATATATCGCTTGCACGATGTAACTAGTGACAGCTAAAGAATATATTCAGAAGAGATCGATGCTATAGTCACATAGAGAATCGCGCCCTGTGTACTATTTGAGGGCCATGCCTGAGAAGCAAGGATGATTCCTTTTGTAAAGATTACTCAACAGGCGAGGAAGCATTGAAAAGGTATTCTTTCTTAGTGGATAAAGGATGTGTTGTCCTCATGTAGAGATGTACCATATTAAAGATTTCTCTTTTAAATTAATTATATTATTTATCTCCTATAGAAGCAATTCACTAAGTTATAGTCTCGATATATTCTATCTATTGATTATCAGGGGGATATTAATAGCACTATAGAGAGGAGGTGGTTCGTTTAATAGATCTGCCATCTCTCGCTTATAATTATTAATTTCCTTAAACCTAATCATTTTTGATTATGTCATTTGTTATGGTGAAATTCATGTGAACTTCATATGTAGGTCATGGGATTTTGTGGAAGGATATAGCTGCCTCAATGTAATGTTCTTAGAAGGTTTTTTGTTTATCTCGAATCGTTTCTATATCGATAAGTACGTATATAGCACTTATATCTACGGATATCTCGCGCACATTATATATTATATATATTATATATATATATAGATGTGATAGCTACTAAATTTTTTTTATTATAATCTATATATAGGTTATATATATATATTTATATATTAATATATATTAGTGATGTACGTTTTTTAGTGCAATCCCAATCCAAGTTCGACTTTAATTGGGAATTCTATATGCGTAGCGCACTTTTAATCATTATTAAATAGTGTTTGAAGGCTAATATATACATGATAATATAATAATACTAATAACTAATAATATCAAATAATTTTTTAAATAAGCAAACATGCACTTAGTTTGTGTTGTAAATATTGGTTCATCTGATATAGTATATTATCTCATTGTTAGTGGTTTTCAGTTTTGCCAGATACAATATATCTTGTAGTTGCTTTATCTAACGAAATTTATAAAATAGGCATTCTTTTAATTATATGGTTCCATTCAATCATCTTGTGGAATACGAGGTAGAGGTCGTCATCCTATATAAAAAGCATGTAAGATATATGTTTCCCGAATGTTAAAGATATATAAATTAGTTCAATATACAAGGAGCCATTAAATCTTTATTCAATTTTTTAGTCCGTATGGAGTTAATATCAACTCGTCCACCGGAAGTACAATTTGGTTTTCTTCCTTTTTTTAGGGCAGCTGCCGTTTATCTGTAAAAAGAGTGAGGGATTAAGCTCGGGGACAGCTACCGGAGCTCCTCCTCGCTGATATGTTGCATACGTAAGCATTATTCGTGGTCTAATGTATAAGGTAAGAACTTATATCCCATCTCCCTTCTTCGTAGGAGAGAAGTGAAAATATATTAGAAGAGTGAAGGAAAGGTTATCATCCTACAAAGAGCAATAGGGTAGGGAGATGTATTGTTCTGACGACTCCAGAAGAATTCATTTTCTCGTCAGATATCTCAGGAGTGCGAGAATACTTTTCCACTATTGGTCATTGGGGGATCCTCATGTAAGGTCGGACACTTCGTGTCTGATATTAATATGGAGATAGATGTTGACCACGCTTATATGCATGGCTATATAGGCCAGGGGGGAGTCATATAAATTAGCTCATTTTTTCCTCGATATGGGAATATCTAGGTATCCCCATGCGCATATTATCGCATTGGTTTATATTTATGTGGCGTATCTTATAGAATTTTCTTGATTTTTATAACATATTAATATAGATAAGGATGGTTATGTATGTTTAGCCACTTCAGAGCGGTCATATGTGCACTGTTGAGCATTGCTGTTGAGTTTACTATTGTCAAGTTAGGATGAGTAAGAGATAAAGAATAGAGGTGCATTAGAGATCTGATAAAGATTGATAGTATCAGTAAGTAGTGAAGTCGGCAACGTTGGTTATGAAAGTAATGAGATAGAAGCTTGATGAATGAAGCCGAGCAAAGGTCTTTGTCATAACGTGTTGTGACCCATGCTCCTCTCTAGGCATGACCTTCTCTCCCATCCTTTATTATTCCTCTTCCATTATTTTACTCTTAACTCTCTTCCTGCACAAATTCAGTGAATTAACTCTTTCCAACCTCCATCAGGAGACAAATTTTTGATTCTCTTTAACGCTCGAGGACTCTTATAGATCCGAAGGAAGAGCTTTACAAGCCGCGTCTTTGCGTCCCTCTTGGATGATACTCATGCAAGTCGAGCATATTGTTCTAACGGACACTCGTCAGTTTTTATGCCCGAACGATTCGTCATCTCAAGAGCCTTCTAGTCTGTCTGACCGTCTCTCACTTGGAATGCATCATTCTTGAGCACTTTCGAGGAGATCTGCCTCGACTGAGCGTACGTCTGACTATGTCGACGAAGGGTTTGGATGATCCTCCTTGAAAAAGTTTAGACATAGCATTGGATGTTATTGCTATATACTGTTTCATTTGAAGAGGTGAAAGACAATTTGGGCGTCAACTTATCAATAACTTTCGGCTGAAAGTTTTTAGGAATATTTTTGCGTTTAGAAATTATGTCTTTTATTTGTCTGAAGCTTCTCTCCGATGTTGTGCATAAAAATGTCTCTCAAACTCCAGTACTGCCTTGGACACTTCGGTGCATATCGGATGAGAGGACTGTTATGTAATTCAATTTATTTGGATCAATGACGTTGGCAAGTATAAAAAGTCGATTCGGGCCGTTGGCGGCAGTCAAAGATTTTTTAGTAGGGTTGTTCTTGCGAACTCATAAATGTTTTTGCGAACCTCATTCTTCATAGGTTCATCATAAATTCTCTACATGAACCCTTAGCGTCAACATATCTAAATAAAAAGCTTTAACTTTTTCTCTCATCAGTATCGTATTCATCTGCTTTAAAATGAATCCTCCTGCATGAAGCACTTCTAACCGGTACCGCAGTAAAAACCCCTTAGAGTCGTACCTCAATGCGTCGGGAATCGGGGTAGCTCGAGTTGTAGAACCGTGCAGTGGCCGGGGGTGGAGATCTACATTTTATGGTGAAGGCCATGAATGGTAGGTTATTTAGGTGCAGTAGGACGCGTTGGGAGGATGGAAGAGCAGAGGAAGTTTGCTGTGTTTGATAATCGACTGATGACGTGCCAGCTACCTAAGTAGCGTTTATAAGAAGGGTAGGTGAGATTATAAGTATAAGGATAGGTAAAGAGTCCTATACTTACTACTGAAGTAGGGGAAACCCCATGCACATGCTGTTTTAGGCAGCTATTCAGGTACAATGCAAAGAGTAGCGGTGATAGAACACTGGAGTTGGGGTGGTTACTACTTGAGAAGGGATACCACCATAGGCTCCTCAGCGGAGCTTGAGAGCACCATTAGCACCTGCCGCTGTACTTTGGAATAGTATCAGTTACGCTACAGAAGAGAGGAGTATTGGCAGCAGAAGTAGAGTAGTATGGTTAGTGTTAGCTAGTAGTAGTAGCACACCCTCATAGTCTCATTCTGCTTATCGTCAGTCATGTGAAAGACGTTTTGAAATATTATAATATTATATATATATACTTATTATTAGACAGATAGTATATATCTATTATATATATTATATATATATATATAGTATATAATATAGTATATGTTAAAATTAATAAATTATTAAGTTTGTGTAAATAGACTATATTAGTGTAAGTAATTATCGTTATTTTTATCCTGTCCCCATTTGCCCCACCTTATGGTATATATATTAGAAAATATATCTATATATATTGGTAGGATAAGGTTAAAAAGGAGAACAGTTTCGGAGGGGCTACGTCTACGATAATGTAGTTACATGGCCTACGATTATATATACTGTGAACAGGGAAGGTTGGAAAAAGGAGTGAGAAAATCGTCTGACTCCAGACTAGTGCTGCTATGCTCATTTTAAATAAAGATTTTCTTTGGACTTTCTTACTATCTTCCTCTCTAGGAAAGAAAAAGAGAGAGAAAAATCAAGGTAAAGACAGTAACCCCTTCTCTATATATAAATAATATATATAATAGTATAGTATATAGTATATATATTACGTATTATATATTAGCACTATATAATTAATATATATGTATCTATTTTATTATATATGTTTAGACAGTCTTTTAGTATTAGCTTACAACTTATTATAAGTAAGTATATATATATATATATAATACTAGTAACTATATATACTACTAATACTATATATTGACGTAATTATGGTGGGATATGGGTGTCAGATGTGTCACCCCCAAGAGCTTTTGGCCATTATGCCATGTAATGCCATTAAAATTTTTATTAATTATTTTATTGATTATTATTATGTATTAATTATATATTATTATTATTTTATTTAAATATTCAGTTGAAAAAATAATTGTACTATTTTATTTCAAAATTTTTATTAATTAGTTTATTTAAAAATTGAAAATAAAATTAATTATTCATATTATTATTATTATGAAGTAAAATCGTTTGAAAATCAAGCTTCCTGACAGTGTAAGAAATTCATATTTGTGGACTTCCTGAGCCAATTAGCTTTTTTGAAGACTCGAAAAGTCACTCTCTTTATTATTAAGTATTAGTCTCTATCGTTTTATGCTTGAAGTATGGTGGTAAAATTGTTTGCTGCGCTACCTAAATTCGTAAAACTATATTGAAAATTAATTACGTGCCGCTAACTGCCTATTAATTAAAAGTGTAAGTTAATAATTAACCTAGTTCTTTTTTAAATGATGAAGAAGATTGCAATTATATAAATTAAAATAGGACTACATACACTTCATGATTTTTTCGTTTGAAACCTAATTTTTTGAAAGGGCAATATTATTCATTTAGTTGTTGCTTTCATAGTCTTGAAAGATTATTTATTAAAAAGATAACAAGGTTTTATATTACTTAAATTATAATTTATTAATTATTATTATTATTATTATTATTATCTGCGAATATTCATTTTTCTATTGTTATTGTTAATAGTATTAATATAGTATTAATATAATTTTTAGAAATGGTTGAAAAAGGGTTAAACAGCAGCTTTCCAATGTCAAATTTTTAATAAAAAGAAAAAAACGAGGGACTGAAAGAAGATTTATAGTGTCTTCTCAAACTAGCAGGAACTTTTAATGCTTTAAGCAACCCGAGCTTCCACATCTGTGGAGCGCGACAACTTAAGATAAGCGAAGTTGCATCCATAAGCAAGACGCTCAAAAAGATCTTCTGGCGAAATATGCGGAAGAAATTTGAGACAGTATGAGGCACGAACGAAGAGTCTGTACCTTTTCCGAGCGTAGAAGTCACAAAAAGTACAGCTCTAGCAGAAGGAAAGGAAGAGAACCGTACATACTGTCGCTTTTCAGTGTCATGTGGCTGAAACGGATTTCCTGGTTAGTATATTCGGGAGAAAAGTAGTGCATACTCGCGAAAGTATTGTCGTAGATTATTGTCAGAGGAAAGGCCGGCTGGTGTCGAGACTCACGGGGACGCTTGGCGTTGTTCGTTAAGAAAGGTCTCTTCTCAGTGGAGACAAAGAAATTGGAAGAAACTTACACCGCATGCTTGCGTTAAAAAGACACATAGACTGTCTTTCTGAAATGCGAGAGAGTTTTGGCACGCATAGAGACAGGCGTCACATGGAATTCAACGATTATTAGGAAGGACGAGCAACAAGTATGGTGCACAAAGCGAAACGACTCAGTTTCAATATTGAGAACCGTGTATCATGTGGTGGGCCCGGCAGATATTGGCTCTTCGTGGCATCGGCTGCTGAGTAAATATCTAGTGTCAGACAGACGGAAGAATAAGAAACGGGAATCTTTCGGGATACTACGGTATAGGAGCAAAAGTACTGCAGTCTGCAGACATTCTTTAGAGGGAGAGGGTTTATAAATATCTTCGCCCACAATCCAAAATTCATATATGAAGATCGCAAATGCTATTTGTTGTTGAGCACAGTTGTTGACTAGCGGGTGATACAAGTCATAAATGTCTTTGCAGCTTCTCTAGGTGGCAAACTCTCGGATATTCTCCGGGCGTTAGCGCCAAGGTTTCTCATTGGCCTAGATAGTGTTTAAGTCGACTGAGCTACTAAAACTATGGTGAGTTTTTTCTATCACTTTTGTGTCCTACATGTGGACCTTTAACAGGAAGCGGATGGCTGATGCGTAGTTTGTCTTAAAGGTTTTGGCATTGTTGTTGGCATTGATTAGCGTATCCTCGGGGTCAGTGATATGATGGAGCTGCAGCGATGTCGTGCCTTCATGAGTACAAGCAACACTTTCTGATTCTCCACTTGCAGTTTACACTCATTGCGCCGCTCATTCACTGACTTTAGTTGTGTCAAGTCTTGTGAAGTCGTAGGAATTGATGTTGCATTGGAGAGTCATTGCAAAGCCATGGATTTTTTTCCGTTCACCAAAGAATAAGCAATTCTGTGTAGAAGAAATCGAAATTCAGAATTCTTACGAAAGTTAAACCTTCGAAAAGACTACTGTGCACACCTGGATTTGAAAGATACCATTTGTGAGTGATTTTCCTTGAACTTTTAATGCCTGTATTTGACTTTAGATTTAATTGAAAACTGGAGAGGCACATATGCTTCTCGAGATGCAGCATTCTAAAAAGTGCTATATTAAATCCAGTTTTTGCTTTCCTTACTTGTCTTACTGAAGTCTTTGGACTACTCTTAGTAACTTTAAAAAATAATAACGAACGATCTTAAATCTTCTTCAATATGGCTCTGCTACACAGAAGAGAACTACAAGATTTCTGCGGCAATGTGCTAACATCTTTCGCAAGATATTTCAGGAGCTTAACACTTATCGAAAAACTGAGTTTGTTATGAATATTCCAGAATACAAGCAGAGAAAATATCGTTCAACATCCATCAATTCTAGCCGAAGATTACTAATCGTGTCACTATTTTATATTCCATTCATGGAACTTTTTATATCTGAATTGGAACATAGATTCTTACGAACACTGATATATTTAAAGGATTTCAAGTACTATTTTCCTCATCAATTTTCCTTCCAGAGTCCATGAGGAAGAAAAGGGATTTGAGAGCTCTTGCTAGAAAGTTGCTACAGACGTCGGACCGAAACCTCCTCGAGTAATAGCAGAGTTTCAAATTATAGTAGAAATATGCCAAAATCCAAATCTGCCATATAAGAACTACAATGATGCTCTCGACTACCTGCCAATAGGTATGTTCCCAATAATTCAAGTTGCTTGCAATCTTCGCAACTATACCTTATTCCACGCATAACAACCGAAGAGAACATTTTTCCACCCTAAGTAAGAATTAAACTTACTTGAAGGAATACAACATGCACACACCGGCTGAATGGTCTTGTTCACTGCTATCCGTATTCACACGAGAACTTGACAGAGTGAACGTAATGAATATATTGAGGATGAGTTTGTCGAAAAAATAAATCGAAACTTCGATTTTGTTTTTACGTAATGGGACAATCTGTAATAGTTTGTGACTTTTGTTACAGTTTACAGGTAAGTTTAGTAAATATATATCTATAGTATATATATCAATATATACTAATATACTATTATAAATGATATATATTTAATTAAATATATATTTATATATTTTATATATATATATATATAAATATTAGTATATATAATGTTTCTTGCTTGCCAAGTTCCGCCCCCCCAGGAAAAAATCGTAGTTACGATACTGTATATAGAATTTATATATAAAATACAATATATATGAGCTTAAGTGCGATATTCACTGTTCTAACGTTCTAAGTCGATAGTCTCATTACACTATAATCTTTATACAATATTATAGTATATTATAAATGAGGTAATATTCACGCCTTAAGAGTAAAAAAATTTTCAAGTAACAAAGTGGTAGTTTCTTAACTTTGTGTCTCAAAGTCTGCAATCCTGCAGCAAAAAGATGAAACATCGCAGCGTTTGCATTTCGTGAATTCATTGAACTCTTTTATTTTTATATAATAATAATATTTATTATTATTAATTAATTATATTTGCTAAAATTTGCTCATTTGTGGTGTTTATATAGCCCAAGGATGGGCGGGCGAGTTGATTGTTGGTGGTGGTTTGTGCTCGGGTGATCAGCAATGCCTGGCTGCTTCGCTTCAGTGAAATCAATAAACAATTTTGTGGATTAATTTTAAGTGAAAAAAATTTTTATCATTCTAGTTATTATTCATTATTATTTAATATATAATAATTGGTAATCTATAGTCGGTAGGAGATACTGTAATCTTGGGATGACGCTATTTTAGATTTTCTACAGTCAAGGGCGTGCCTATTGGAGATACTCTTTCGAAGGAAAGGTGTGGCTTTATACTTTCATATTGGCGGTCTTCATGGTAGTGATGGTGACGTAGTCGGAGTAGTTACTTTCACGAATGGAACCTCGTACAGCAACCTCTCACTCATGTAGTCAAGTAGAATCATATTAATTCATGGTATATATAATGGAATTATGATTTACAACTTTTAGAGTAATAGTTGCATTATAACGCTTCTATCTTTAGAGAGTTTTTATTTTGGAAGAAATTTCGAGTGCATTTTTAGAATTGCTTTTGTAGTAGAAATACGCAGTTTTTTCTACTTTATTTGAATATTAGTTTATAAGTAATATAGATGAGGTTGGGGTGGTAGAGGGATCGTATAGGGATATGCATGTCACAACTATTGCATGAAAAAGGAGAAACAAACACAAAAAAATTTTTCGCTGCAGATGTAAGCAGCGTATCGAAGAATATAGGAGCATGTAGAAATCTGCAAGCAGAAAAAAGCTATAAGGTGCATATTCTACGACTATATTTTCGTCTGTAGAAGGCTTTTAGGGTAATCATACTAATCTGTGATTAGATAGTTTTTAAAATTCCTTATTCTCACTTATAAATAGTGAATATATTATGGGCCGAAGAATTATTTCGTGCACTTAGTTTATTTCTATTATTTAATTGACATCAAAGACTATTCGAATATTTTATTACTCAAAATTGTAAAGCCGTTCTATTTTCCAATTCCAATTACTATAGATGTTAGGGCCAACACACATCCTAAAAATTAAAGCGAAAGGGAAACACCGCTGATATGACCATATTATTGTCTGGAGAATACAATCATGAAGCATCATATGTACATTTCATATTTATTATGTCACTAAGTATTCGTATATAGCGAACTCATAATAATGTTTGATCCGGCTTACCAATAAATGACATTATGTGATTTTGGGTAGCACAGTGCCAATGATCTAACATAACAGGGGAAACGGGTGAATTTGTTATCATCACTGCTTAGATAGTTATAAACAAAGCAAGTTTAGGCACGGAAATGTAATGGCCTAAGTATTAATATGAAAGAAATTTAATATTAAAGACAATTTTTATATTAACAATTATCAACCATCCCTCAATACATCCGATCACTGGAGTCAGTTACAATTGACTCAGTTTTTGGGCGTTGGATAAAATACGAATTAGATTGATTGAGGCAAAGTCACGGGAGTGTGACTTTGATATATATATATATAATGATAATATATTAATATATATATATATATATTTATCTTATATTATATTTTATATAATTATATATAGTATAATATATATATATATATTTTATACGTAATATATAGTTATATTATTTATAGATGAGATTATATATCTAATTATATATATCTAATTAGTATTATACTAATAATATATATATTATATAAGTTATATCATACATTATAAAGTCACTATTCTATACTATATATCTATATATAATATAAGTTATAGTTTTAATATATATATTAGTATTTAGTTTATATATTATTATATATATAATATAATGCTACATTGTATGTGTTTAAGATATCAAGACTCCCTAGGTATTACTATAATAGTAGCTATAATATAATAGTATAATATATTATGATATATATATATTATTAATATATACTATAATGTATATCTATATATAACATATATTGCTATATATATATATATATTATTATTAATTATATATATATTATATATATATAGTTATATATATAATATATATATATCAATACTAATGATCAATACTTATATATATATTTAGTAAATAATATATATTATAATATATATATATATTATATTATATATATATACTATATATCTATATATTTCATATATATTATATTATTTACTATATATATATAAGCTATATAGTTATATATTATATATTAATAATTCATATTATAATTATATCTATTTTTATATTTATGAATATATATATATATAGTACTATATATATTGATATAGTAGTATATATATATATTATATAATCTATATAATATATATATATTATATTATTCCTATATATTATATACTACTATATAATATAATATATTAGTATAAAAATATATATGATATATTTGATAGTACAAAACACATTCAATATAGTTTATGTGAAAGTATTTTCATATAAATTCATAAATATTTTCTATATATATATATATAACCGTATATATAGTATATATATTTATATATAGTATATACTATATATATAATATATATTATATATATTTATACTATATATAGTTTGATAAAGCTAATTATTACTAGCCTTAATCATGTGTTGTGTTTATTTATGGGTATTAAATTAGTAGTTTCTTCTAAAAATCAAATTTGATTGACTGCCCAAGACCTATTTATGTAATAAATTTTTATATTAAATGAATACATTTGGATTTTTAATAATTTTTTCATTACTTTAACAAAAGTATTAATAAAGTTTTTAATTAATTTTTAAATAGTGGGATATATTTATTTAAAAATCGCGTATATATACTATCTATATAAGTACATATATATATATACTTATATATAATATATTATATACTACATTATTTATATAATAGTTATTATGATATATATATTATATAAATATTTATATATAGGTTAAAGGCTGTAGACAGCCGCCCACACTATAGTATATATATATATAGTATATAGCAGAGGAAGTTATGTTGATATAGTATTATAGTACCGTATATCTTAGTATATATATGTTATATATATGTATTATAATTATTATACTATAAATATCTATCAGCGTAGTCAGGATTTCATTTAGGGGGGCAAAGGTTTAGTGATATATACTCACATATAATATACTACCACTATATATATATGTATATCTTTATAAGTATAATATATATATAATATATATATATATTATATATCAGGATATATATATATTAGTGCGATAACAGGAGAAACGGTGGATGAAAAGTGGAAGATATTCGGCAATGCCGAATAATTCGGTTCGGATCTTTTTTTGCCGCTATTCGGGCCGAATATTGAGCTTTATAAACAATAATTGAACGTCACATTGGCAATTTCCAGTCTCGATTGAAATTTTGAGAAACCAACATCCGGATTTTGAATAAAATATCGCCAATTTTTAGCTAATAATGGTCAAAATCTTTGTCATTTTGTCAGATCCTATAGGCCTTTGACTTCTTTCAATTTTTCTAATAAATAGAATTCATTTAGTGATACGGGATATTGGACCAAACATGTAGCTGGTATAAGGGAGACTGGCTTGCTATCAATTTCATGATTTTTGCGCTTTCCCCCATTTGGGGGGTTTTTGGCCCAAAGACTATGCCGCCTGATTTCAGATGATAATTTTAATTAATGTCAGAAGTGTAAGATATGTGTATTTCTTGCGAAATATATCTCGTATTTCACCATTCATCACGGCATTGCAAAGCTTAAACTTTACAGATCAGATGAAGTAAAAGCTAAATAATTCAAGACGTTTACAACTGCTGGACAGCATTTGATATGCGTTAAGATGTGTTTGAACAAAAAGTTTTCCTATCTTATATATATGCGCTGCTGAATGCAAGTAGAAAATGTTAACTGATTTTTCAGTGCAAATTATTCCATTTACTGGAAGGCCATTTGAGCCAAAGCACTAAAGAAGCATTTAGTCCAGTACTAATTCATTCGTACCACTAAATATTTATGCAAATAATATTTTTTTAAATAGGCAATAAGCAAAGTTCAGTGAATAATTACACTGTTGAAAGCTAGAATAGTAAAAAAACTTATTCTAAGTTTCTATGTGATCTGCGATTTGTAGCTACTTCTTTAGATCTGCGATTCAAGCTATTTTTTCACAGTGTCAAATTGAATCAGTAAAAAATATTGGTCGTTGAGGCATGGAAAGACATGCATGAAAATTTAGCTCTTAGACTTTCTGCTGAGATGATTCACGTAGTGGGAAAGTGAAGCTGAAGGTTCTTTTTATTTTATGGATTGTTTTAAAGAATTGTGGCATCAATCATACAGAAAGAAAGTGAGATGACAAAAGAAGTCCATTATATTATATTTTTTTATGTGCATATAAAGTAAAAGGCTACATAGGATTACATCAAGAATAAACAAATAATTAAAGTCTGCTATTACAGTGAAGACAATGATATCCTCAATTGTTGGAAAACACTGGAATTTTTATGAATTGAAAATAGCATAAATACTTCAGACTCAGCCGTTTCAGTGCGAAGTGAAAAGAATATTAGAACGGGAAATATTATGAGCACAGAAATGAGGTTTATCCCTGAAATGGAGAACTGTAATGTCTGTCCTTGATCTAGAGCGTATTCAAATGAAGTTTAGTTTAATTTTAACTACGACTTTTCATTTTCATTTAATTTTTTAATATTAATGGTTTGGTGATTGTAAAAAATATTGTTTATTTACTTTGTTTATTCTTTGTAATACTGGAAAAAATTTCTTGGACGGGGTTTCGCATTGATTATTGAAGTGTGATTTCCAGATGTATGGTTTTGCATTACAGTGCGTTTGTGAGATATATTGTAACAGATTGTAAAAATTTATGCTTTTTACTTCTGAATTTGTGTAGATATTGGGATTATAATAATAATTATAATTATATGTATGTATATATATATATATTTATAATATTATATTATATA